>SSNS01000008.1:3364883-3392360 GCA_006937985.1 Aphyosemion australe
TTGCCTATTTTTGTTAAATTGAGGCTGATTTGTATGGACTAAACTAGTCCTGGTGGAAATTTTTGCATAATTCCAGAGTTCCCTTTAAACAGCATTGCTGTATAGCTCATTGAGCATCTATACCACTGGCCGTTTTCTATACCTACTTGTTAATTTCAGGGGTTGCAGGAATATCGTGGTACAGGTTTATCACAGGTTTAGGTTTGCTAATTAATTTCAGCAGCATTGGTATGACAGGATGCTATTTAACTTCAGAAAGCTGTTAAAAACCCTGGGCTCTGGCGGATCTCTGGCGGGGTTGGGCGCCCTTGGATCACGGGCTGCTGAGTTCCGAGCTCAGTCTACCTTCGGGTGGGTGGCTTTAGGCTGGGCTGGGGGCTTGCCGTCATCATCTGCTGAGCCTCTGACACGGCTGCTGGTTGCCCCCCCCCCCCCGGGAGAGCCTCTGCGCCCATCGGGAGGGGGGTTGGGGCTGCTCCGGTGGCGGTCTCTCTGGGGTCCCCGCTCTCTTGGGAGACCTTGGCATCTCAGGGCTTGGATCTCCTCCATCCTCCACGGGTCTTTGGGGGAAGGTCGGTGGCCTCTCACACTCACTATTGGACATTCCTCTAGAGAAACCTTACATACACAAACGTGTGTACACAACACAGGTGCTCACATGGTGCTCACAAGTATGGGCTTGGGTGTTTTTAACACATAACCTAAGGCTGTGGTTGGCACTATATGCACTAGGATTTATTACCGTGTGCTTTTCAGCAAAAATTGCTACTGTTATACATCCTCATGTTGTTGGTGCAGTGATGTTTTGGTTCTGTTGTATTTTTTGTCTTTTTTCTTTTTCTCTTTCTGCAGGTCTAGAAGCAGATTCTTTTGCATTCTTTATTGTTTATTTTTGTGAACTCCCCTCCCCTTCCATCTCTTTTCCCCCTTTCTCTTTCTCTTCCGTGTCCGTTGAAATTTTAACCAACCGAAAATATTTCTAATAAAGTTCTGATATCAGGCGGGGTGTTATAGCTGAATCTATAACGATCCACCTGTGAGAATAAAACTGTAAGGCTTGTTTTCGGCACTCTATACAGCCAAACAGGACATGGAAAAAAAAAAAAAAAAAGAAAGCTGTTAAAAAGACTCACCTGGAAAAACACAACATCAAATCAAATAAATAACTAATACAGAAAATTTGAGCTCCTTTAAAATAATAGCTGTATAGTCTTGAAGTTATACATTTAAAAAATACAATTTCCTGATTTTAAAAGTAAACTTGTGCTTTAGGTTGAACTCTAAACTCTCATTTAACTATTTCATGATTGTGTTTATTCGTATTTTCATTGAGCTTTTTGTCGTTCTTTAATGCCTCTTACTAAAATGACTTCCCACATGTGTTGGTAATGCCTTCATTTTGTGATTTAATGACTTTCTTGTGATCTCACTGAGCCAAAGTAAATCTTTAGACAAAAGCTTATTTCATTTGACAGTGATAAACTCACCAGATGTTACTTTTTTGGTGATCAGATCGCTACATCTGTGCAATCATGTTTGTGCATTTGCAAACTCTAAGTCTGCTTGCAGAGACATCGATTTAATTTCAAATGATGTACGATTGCTTAAAAGTATTGTAGTGGCCCTAGTGGGTTCGGGGTTATTTATTTTAGTCATGTTTTCTGGTGTTCTGTTTAGTTCTGTTGGTTAGTTTTATGTTAATGTTGTTTTACTTTTAGTTAACGTTCATTTTGTGTTGTTTTTATCCGGTTGGCACCGTGAGTTATTTTTGTATGTCGGGGAATGGGGTGAGGGCTGTTCAGCCGAATAAATTGTTCTGTGTTTGCTACTTGGTGACTCGTTCTTGCCGCTGCACAACACACCTGCTAGATGGCGTCTAAAACCACAGTATTGTGAAAACAGGAAGGCTTTTAGCTACAGCAGGCAGCGAGTGGTTTGTGTTACCTTTGTTGGTAAGCTGATGTAAAATAACAGCAACAGGTCACAGTGTGCGTTATCTGAACAGGTATTTGACCTGTCTGACCTGACTTTGTAATGACTAGACTGGCAACATGATCTCTGATGACTGACTAATTTAGCAGCCAGTCTCACAGAGGCAGAAGAAGATGATTCCTGAGAGTGTGGATAGAGACAACAACACCACCTTTTCCCTCCAGATCACTTTCACTCACAGTGATGCTTCTTCAGTATTACTAAGGGTTCTCGTGAAAGTTGAATTTAACTGCCAAGCTGTGGTATTTGCACTAGCAAACTAAATCTTATATTTTCTTGGTCAGTATTCCATAAATACGTGTTTTTTTTTTTGGTTTAATTAAATTTTATTTATTCCCTGTCTAGTTTTGGCATCTTTGGTGATGAGAGCAGAAAAATATGTAGAATGTGTCCAACGTCACCCTATAACACATGCAGGCACACTCAGACTGACTTTCACCTGCATCTCAGGTACGTGGCCAGACAGGTGAAACGTACACCAGCAGCACATCACCTGAGCCACCTCTGGTACATACTACTACCTTCCACTCTGTTACCTTACCTTCACAGTGTAACATTTCTTAATAATTACCTCAGCTCACAGGAACGTTGAGAGCTCGGATGGCACTTACCTGTGCGGTGACACACGTACGTTAAAACACCAACAGCTGCTAGATAGAAAAGTCAGTGAGTGAGTTGCAGTGGGGTTAAATCAGGTGGGGGAGAGTCAGACTTTAATGTCAGCTGGTTCACAAACCCTTTAAAGCCATTTTATGAACATTTTCATGTGTACAGATGTTTTAAATATTTCCTGAAAATGTCAGAATACAATGTAAAAACAAAACATTGTCATGACTTGTTTTAGATAAGTTACCAGTACTAAAATCAGTAGAAATTAGTCCTTACCCTGTACAATTCAGCACTGGACATGGTGCTGGCTGGTCACTTCACATGTCAGCAGTGAACCAACACCCCGACGACTGGAAAATGTGTTCTGTTGTTGCAATACCACCTATGAACACTAGATGTCGCTATAATGTCCATTTTCCATATTCAACCTTTAATTTCATCCCAAGCAAATAAGAGTGAAGAAATGAAGCTGACATTCTAAGGAAATATTTAGAACATCTAATTTTACAGAATAATATCTTGATTTTTTGCCCACAATTCATAAATACATCATGTGATTTGATTTCACCCTAATTCAGGTAAAATTGACAACAGTTTAACGCTTTAAAATGAATCGAATTCATGCTGCATTTACATTTTTTTGAAAAGCCACATGCTGTTGTTTGCCTGTAGAGAGTAAACAACTGACACATATTCAAAATGTCAAGGTGTCCCTTTTTAACAACTCTGGCACATTCATCGTGACATGCCCACCAGGAAATGAAACTAATGTCGTCAAGGTCTAATTATGAGCCAGCTCTAACTGTGCTCCAGGCGTCATCCATCACACTCAGCCCTGATACTGTCTCTGTCCATATGAAAGCTTATAATCACGCTCTGTCTCAGGTGCTATTTGTCATCCTCTGGCTGGCTGGGTGTGTACTAATCACTACCATTACAAACATTTTAATACACCTAAGCAGCCCCTAATGGCTTCACTCTCAGATGTTTTAGCAGCACTCACTGGTCATGTGTATTTGCTGTACCGTATTAATGTTATTTGCACCAAATTCTATATTTAATTTTGGTTAAAAATTCTAATATATATATATATATATATATATATATATATATATATATATATAAATTCTAATTTTACATTAGCATCTGATCTGGGAATTGTTATATTTCTTATTTTCTATTTGAGCAAAATTATCTAAAAGCTTGCTCAGCTTGCTTAATCTACAGTTGAAATCCTAAATGCCCAAAGCAAGTCAAATGGAATCCCCTTTTGACAAATTTTGGGCTCTATATATTCAATAAATGCATATAAACAAAGCTAAATGAAATGATTTAGAATATCTTTTCACAGGTTTTGTTTTATTTCCAATTTTTAAAAACTAAATTTCACATCAGGATGACCAAAACACTTAATGCAAAGTGCCACAACATGAGCTGACTTTATTGCTAACTTACATATACCATACATTTTTTTTACAGTAAAAAAAAAAATAGGAGAGTAAGGTGTTATTGTTACAACAAAGAAAAGTTGACATTCTTGGTTACAAAAACATTTGGTAGTTATTTGAGAGCAGTTTATTATTTTAGTTGGATTATGGAAGGCCTTTTTATGATTAAAGAAAAATATGCTATCACCAAGGGAAAAGGCATAGAGACATGTTTGTTAAAAAAAATCACATTTCTCTGTAAAGAAAACAAACTTAAAAATTTTATGAATTTTTTTGTTCTGTCTTTCAGAACTTCGATTCTTCACCATTACTGTTAAATGTCAAAAAATAAAATAGAACATTTTATATTTTAGCATGCATTAAAATGTTTAATATACAGTTTAGCTTTAAAAGTAGAACCCAAAACTGATCTGAATAACCAGAGTGGTCAGAGAGCAGCATAACCTTTGATAAAAACAGTGAAACTGTGCTCAGATGTGTGTGTGTGTGTGTTCATTTTTTAAATACTAGCATGCAGCCACTTATAGTAAACAGCACAAACATAAAATAAATGGCTGCACAGAGAACATGGTTTATCTCACGTCTATAGTCTGGAGCCTTTACTGCTCTGCCTTGTAAAGTAATGAAGCACCATATAGTTTTCACAGAGAGCTAGTAATTACGGAAACACTGTGATGAGAAGGTTTTCTCTAGATGGACTAGATTGGCCATTCATTACCAGCACCACCTTTCTACACATACAAACACACACCAGCATCAGCGTCAATGCAGTGCAAGCTGATTCAATCTGGGCTTGTAGTTACAGCAACAATGAGATAATCAAGTAGAACATTGCACTGCACAGCACAGGACTGACTGTGTGCGTGCATGTGTTTGTGTGTATAACAGAGTCATATTTATTATTTTAAATTTTACAAACAAAAAGGTTTTTACTATTGATCATTTTTTATTTGGTGAATTTCTGTATTACCCAGACTATTAATTCTAGTGCAAAACACACAAATGATGAGATTAATACATCAGAGCCATCTATAGCTATGTATAGAATAAGCATATTAAGCAGACTGGAAGAAAATAAGCTCAGGTATACGTATTAATGGCTATTTTTAATTTGTAATCTCGTAATATATATATATATATATATATATATATATATATATATATATATATATATATATATATATGTATATATATAATGGATTGGATTTATATAGCGCTTTTCAAGGCACTCAAAGCGCTTTTCATTATTCACGCACTCTCACATTCACACACTGCTGATGATGGTAAGCTACTATGTAGCCACAGCCGCCCTGGGGCGGCCTGACAGAATATATACATACACACACACACACACACATATATATATATACACACACACACATACACACACACACACACACACACACACACACACACACACACACACACACAAACATATATATCTTAATGTGAAGTTGCTCACGTTTATGGCTGAAGAATCACTTAAACCAGTTTGAAAGCAACAGCTTAAGATGTTAAAAACTCTTTAGTGTTGCTTTAAGTTTTAATTAATTATCAATATTGATATTTTTTGTAAACAAACAAAATGAAACAATGACAGAAGCAGGCCAACCATGACTGGAAAAAATAGTTAAATATGGGTCCATAGCTGCTTGTTTAAAGTCTTTTTCCTTTTAAACATGGTGACACACACACACACACACACACACACACACACACACACACACACACACACACGCATGCACGCATGCAAGCACACACACACACACACATTGATATGTGGAGCTGCCAGCGGAGGATGTGAGAGGGACGGATGATACACTACGGTCCTCTGGGAGCAGGATCTAATACACAATAAAAGACAGGCAGGGGAGGGACTTTGGATGGTTTTATTGAGGCATAAGACACCCCTCATTGATGTGTGTGTGTCTAGTTGATGTGCACGTCTGCTGTTAAGTGGCTGGAGAACAGAAACTGCAGGGCTTCTTTATCAAAGCATATTTTTGTGAACATCAGCTCAGAAGAAGCCAGAAGCCCATAACATTTACTCAGAGAGTTGAGAAGAAAAACATGAAGATTTATTTTTTTTACCTGTTAAGTATACTAATTATGAACGTAAGTGCTGTAATTTGTTCATAGACTGGATGATTTGAGTGGTTTGGAATAAAACCCCCCTCTTTGCAAAGGGTTGTAATATACTAATGAGTTTTTGGATGGTTAACACAATAGCCCTGAGGTTGGGATGTTGTGCAGCTACACATGCGTGACTGACAGAGTGCAGCAAAAACCAATAATTATGTTTTTATACATGTGCCAGTGTGTGTCAGAAACAGCAACCCGAGTAATGAGAGACAATAATTAAGGCATATTTCACCTGGAATTTTAAATGTCTTCTTCATTTTGTTTTTTGTAAAAAACAGACTTAATGTATCTTTTTCTGCACTGTATCGTTTTGATTATTTCCCTTAAGACCTTTGTAATTACCCTTATAGCAAAAAAAGCTATAATATTTTCAAGTCTACTTTGATTTAACTTCATGCTTTTATAAATAACAAAATAGAAACATGGAAAGTTTTTACTAAAGAAAATAAACTGTTATGTAATTAATCTGACATCAAATCTAATTGATCCACAACACCAGAAAATATCTATACGTCCTCTTCATGTTTTTATCATCACTCTCTCTTTTTCTCCATTTAAACCCTTGACCACAATCTCTAAAGGTCAGAGGTCAAGGCTGAAGGTCAGATCGGTGGCACTGAGGAGTCACACGACCCGCCTGACTGTTTTTCTCCGTTTAAGCAGGTGGAAAGAATGTGATTGTGTTGTTAGATTGATTGGTGGTGTGAGCCTGCGACCTGCAGGATCTGTGTGAAGTGTGTGTGTGTTGTCACGGCGACAACAGCACATTTCAATAACGCTAACGTGAAAGCTGTCAATACTCCTGATCCAAACCCTGATGCTTTATAGGAGGTTACTGCCCTTTGGCTGGTGTGTGTGTGTGTGTGTGTGTGTGTGCGCGTGTGTGTGTGTGTGTGTTAACTGTCAGATGTCAGCCATTACACTTCAGCCTGAGGGAATTAAAGGTGCAGACATTGATTGTTTTATTCATGGAACAATAGTTTATATGAATTTTTACCTTTTGTTAAAATTTGCTACTTTTAAAAATAATATTATGTTTGTCCAGCTTTTGTTTTCTGAGGTTCTTAAATAAATGCTGACCTTTGTTTTTTTTCCTCAAATGTGCTTAAAATTGTCACGTGTGAAATTAAACAGGCATGTTATTTCCAGCTGCTATCTGAAGACTGCTAGGACAGACATTAAGCTCATGTAAATGCATCTGAAATGTAATTTAGTCTCAGTCATCTCTTCCCTGCTTCAACTTATTTGTTTTTCTTCAGTTAGGTAAAATGTGATTTTCAGCTACAATTTATTTAATGTGTGTGTGTGTGTGTGTGTGTGTGTGTGTGTGTGAGATTACTTTCCCCCAGTTGTGTGTTTATCTTGATAAATTGTCCTTGTTCCAAAATAATGGAAGATTTCCAATTCCCAAGTTTATTTATATGGAAAAATCTGCAGTTTACATTAGTAGATATTACATAATTATTACAAGGCAATGGCACCCAAGCGGTCAAACGTCATTGTGTATTTGTTTGTGTGTTGTCATCGTTGAAATAGCCACAATAATTTCTGTGTGTGTGCGTGCGTGTGTGCGTGTGTGTGTGTATGTTCAAAAACAGTGTTACTGTACTCCTCTGGAGTATCCCTATGGTGCTTCTTCTCAACGTTAGAGATCAGACACAACAGCAAACACGCACGCACGCACGCACAACCCCCCGATCCCACCCACACACACACACACACACACACACACACACACACACACACACACACACACACACACACACAAATCCCTGTGGTGATTATCAGATCCTTTCAGATCCTCTCAAAGCCTCAGACTGAAGTGGAAGTCACTTTGCTTGTTATTTACTGGCTTTGGGAAGCATGACTGCTGTTATATAAAGAACCTTCATGTGTGCACCATCGAGGCACGGACATACACACACACACTTAGACATGCAGCATGCTTCCTGTTTTGTGATTTTTTATTGAAATTTTAACATTTTTCATGTAACGTTTAAAACAAAACAACAAGAAACCCGCACCCCTACCCATCCCACTACACTGGATCAAATTCAAAAATACAAAAAATAAGAAAAAAAATACACCACCAAATCAAAACACAAAGATCAATCTTCCAAAGAAACTAGAGAAACAGACACAAAAAATTAACCAAGGTACACTATCAAAATAAGTCATAAATGACAACCAGACAACATCAACAGAGCCCCCAAACTGTGTCTAATCCTCTCCAGGTGAGCATGGGACATAACCTCAGAGACCCAGTGACCACATGCTGGCAGGTGAGAGTTCCACCTGGACACTAGGTGCATTTCCTTTATCGGAACTTTGGGGTAAATTTACCGGAAGTTCCCGACGTGTGCTTGTCTCCACCTGACTCGGCTGGCCGAACAGCCGTTTTCCAGAACTTTCTGAGTCCCTGATCAGGGGAAGGTACTTGGAACAGCCCGATAAAAGACCCGGTGAAAATGCTGGGCGGGAACACTGCCGATTGGTTGTAACTCAGTCGGAAATTATGTCAACTCAGGAGGAAATAGGAAATGCATATATGTGGCGGGAACCGTTATTTAGGAAAACACGAGTTGTTAGAGAGACGAGCAATGGAAGCCATCGCTGCATATAACAACATAGCAAACATAAATGTGCCGACTATTGCTGCTTCCTCCATTGCATCGATCTTTGTTTACTGCTTTTTGCGCATTTTGCGCTGATCGATAATGTAACTGAGTGCGCAGCGGTCGTGATGTGCTGACGTTTCATCAAATTCCTTACAGGGCCAAATATATATGGAGACAGCCAGGACAGCTTAAGAGGACCGGGCTTCGGATCTCCCGGTTAATTTCACGCTCACAGATTTACCTGGAAGGTCTGATAAAGGAAACACACCTACTGTAAGTCCTTTAGCCAGCAAACCGCATAAGGCGATCAGACTTAACTGGCATGTGTGCAAGGGAACATCCCCCATGACATCCTCCAACAACCCCACACCCAGGTCCAGCTCCTATTTCTGTTTTAAATCATCCAAACTGGTCCGATGGTGTGAGCTGAGCCAGGTGAAAAGTTTACTCAGAACTTTCTTGGTAGATGTCCAACAGAGAAGAGTCTGAGACGGGCACAGGGGAAAATATTCAGAGTTCAACTTAACCAAGTGTCTCAGTTGTAGGTACCTAAAAAACTGTGAGTTGTGAATATGAAACTTGACCCTCAGTTGTTCAAAGGAGGCAAATGTACCATCAACATAAAAATCATATAGAGCATGTATGCCTCTAGTAGCCCACCCATCAAAGGCCTCATCAGACACAGAGGAGATAAACGAGGTTCTTTGTCACAGGGGCAGAAGACGATAATTCAGTGAGACCAAAAGATCGTCTACACTGATTCCAGATCTTAATTGTCTGAAAAACAGTGGGATTGGCCGAGTATGAAGACAACGAGTGTGAAAAGGAGAGCAGAGCTCAAAAGCAAACTATCAAAGAAAAAGATTTAGTAAATAAAAACATTGAAACAAATAAAGGTATTTAGGCAGTACAGTCATGTTAACATTTGTATCCTATATGATGTTGCAATGGTGTTAATTTCCTTAAGGAAAAAGAATACATTTGTTCATTCTTTCATTCATTACCAATGTCTTCATTTATTTAGATATTCTTTACATCCATGGTGCAATGTTGCAATTTTTACAATTTTGTTAAATTGTTATGAATATTTTTGTTTTTGTCATTTTGTGAAAAAGAGAATCATGCTTGATCTCATGTCAGCTTTACAACAGTCTGCACCCTGCAGCTCATGTAGTTTTTACGTTGTTTGCTTTCATTTCTGCTAAATGAGCTTTGGAAACCTATTAAACAGTTGCAACACAGTGATGTTATGCGTGTGAGTGCATGCATTTGAATATAGATTCTCACTTGTGCCCATATGTGTAATCACCCAACACAAATAAGAGCGTGTCTCTGAATGTGTCTCTAAGTGATCATATTTGTCTTCTGAATGTAGCTGAATGTAAACCAGGTCTAGCTGGCTCCCCACAGACAGGCAGATATGAAGATATTATGGGATTTGTGCAGGCACAGTCTCTCTCGCTCTTCCGTAGTGTGTGTTAGGGGATATTATGGAGATCAGAGGCAGGCTGGGAGCCTCTGAGGCTATTAGCTCATCTGTATTGTATTGAGATGAGGGTATGTACACATCTGCTGATAACACCACAGGACTGAGTATTGTGTGTTTTCTCTTTGTGTACAACACAATTTACAAATTTTCTTGTTTATTTTAGGCTCCGATGTTGACATAAATTAACAGCTATGTTCTTGCTGAGAAATTGCTTAGCTGTGGTGAAACAACTGATAAAAATAAACGTGTTTTTTTTCTATATTATTTTCTTCTTTTTGGAGCGTGGTTTGATCTGTCAGGGGACTTATTGCTATCAAAATGTAAAACATTTCAATTTGGCGATCATGAATTGAACTGCAAATATAGGAGGAGGAAATATTGCTCAAATCACTCCATCTGTGCCCAAGTTTGATTCTGCTCATTTTGCATACAGGACTCTTTTGTATTTTATCAGATCAGTACATTGTTGCGCCTGTGAGAATTAGCTGTGAAATTGTCTTCTGACATTTCATTACATTTTCTTCCTCTAACAAGAAATTGGCTCAGTCGTCGTGTTTTGTCAGGTTAAATCAAGCTGCATATTTGAAATGCAACTTCAAAACCTTTTATTTATTATTTATTTTTTAGACACGGCACCCTCTGATCAGCTGGTTCTTTTTGTGATAATAACATAAACTCGCTTGATCCTGATCTACTTTCTCTGTTCTCTCGGTCCACCCTGGTCAGTTGATGAATACAAATGTCACCAAAACTTGGCAAAAATGTCAGCAGTAATAGAGATGGAGATTTTTATAAATAAATAAATCCAGTTCTCCTTCCTTTTCTGCCAACGTTTGCAACTTTTATCCCACTTTGATTGATACAGCGTCAGGGGTTACTCGATTAAACAGTGGTTCACACTGCATAGATTCCTACTTAAAAGTCTCAAGACCTCTAAATTATTTATTGATGTCTGTTCCAATCTGCATTGGAAGGAGGGCCGTGCTCCATGTGAGGATGGAGAAGGGTTCACAGTGGTGGGGGTTGGTTGATGCTGCAGGAACGCCTAGAGGAACTTGTTTTCCATGTGCACTTGTTCACCTGCCCATCTCCTCTAATGGAGCTCAGCAGGGAGGGATGAATAGACCTGAAAGTGGCAGCGCTACAATGAAATTGCATAGTGGCAGCTCAGCGTGCACGGGCCTCAGTTCGAAAAAGTAAAATCCCATTGCTGTCGTTTCTTTTTCAACTCTCACCTATAGGAGAAAAATAAGAAATGAGTGCAGGTATGTGTGCTGTAAAACACCAATGAGCTATTCAGAAGGATGAACACACACACTCAAATAAGAGATCACGTACAGTAGGACAAGTAATTGAGGAAAAATTGGATGATGTCTTTGTAAACAGCTGAAGAATCTTTTTTTAAGTTTGTAGTAAAGTAGTTTCTTATTCAGATGCTTTTCCCTGGAGTTCACTTGTTATGTGACTGAAGAAGTCTACTATTTAGATTTAAAACACAGGTGTTTGGAGACCAAAAATCAAATATTTGATTCAATTCAGTTTTATATAGTACCAGTTTAGAGAAAACATCATCTCAAAGTACAAAGGGAGCAGTTAATTGGAGAACAGGTCTAGATTTACGCCATCAGTTCAATCAATTTGCAACAGAATCATGAAACAATAAAATTCTTGCTGCTAAAAAAAGAATTTGCCCTTGTAAGTAAACCAGCAGGTTGCATAAATCGTCTCTTCAACTCAGTCCCCCATTCTGAAGAAACAAAGGACAATGGTGACAGTGGGGAGAAAAACACCCTTTAAACAGGAAGAACTCTCCAGCAGAACCAAGCACAGGATGGACAGCCTTCTGCCTCTGGGATCTAAGAAGACAGGAAATGCTACCATAAAAGCGCACCAGGCTAAAGACCAAAGGTGACAGATCATTTGCTGCTGTGGCCCCCAGACTCTGGAACTCTCTCCCCCTGAGCCTGAGATCAGTGGACTCAGTGGTCTCCTTTAAAAAGCACCTGAAAACTCACCTGTTCAGGCTGGCTTTGTGTGACCTTCTGCTGATTATTCATCACTACCTTTCTACCAAATTCTGCCTTTCCCAGGATCCACTGATTACCCTTTTCTTATTCATTTTCTTTTTCCCTTTCCTCACATTTTTCTAATCACAAGTTTTACTTTTGCAATTTTTTACGATGTTTTTTAATAATTAAAAATATTTTTTTATTTCTTTACTTTTTTTACTTTTACTATTTAATTTTTTGTTCTTGTGAAGCGCCTCGTGATTTTTATCTTGAGAGGCGCTATTAAAAAGATTGTTTCTTCTTCTTCTTCTTAAATGTGAGCCGTGTACCAGTTTTATTTTCATCATGAGAGAAAGAACTGTCATACAGAGTTAGGTCAGGAAATGTAAGACTATTCAACAAACTTCCCCAACCAGAGGAAGAACATCCATCTGCCGCTCTTATCCACACACCATCATTCACACCTGCACCTAGAGTGGCAGCATTCCAAATCTTTGCAAGTCTAAAGGTACATTTGTGTGAACAATGGCTGAGACTTAGACATCAATGCAACCTTGGGGGCTGAAACATTGGACTAAGGTGTCTGTCGTTGGTTGGATGAAGTTGGAGGAAAAGTAGTGAGTTCATTTACTTTATGTGAACATCGGGACGTGAGTGGGGAGCTTTAGCTCTGCAGACTGACCCATGTTTCTCTCACTCCTGTTTATTGAGGTGCCTGCCTCAGAGGCCATGTATTGATTTCTGCCTGGATAAGATGGGATAGCCCTGGAAGACCTGGTGACGGATGGATGGAAAGGAAAGAACAAAATAAGTGGAGCTGTTGCTCCTATATGAATGTTCCTTGACTAGAAACATTAACTTTCCTGTGACCTTCACTTATGAGTTATTTGAGAATAAATTATTCTGGGGTTTGAGTTTGACTCTTTTTCTCTGCTGCCAATTCAAACAGCAAGAAGAACAAAGAAATGAAGGCTTGATTCTCCATTTTTCTATAGTTTTTATTCCTTTAGGCCTCCTCATGTAGCTGAAGCCTCTGCCATGTCCTATAAAAAACTCTGACAGATTAGTTTTGTATTCCAGCTGGACTCAAAGTGAAGTCTTGACTCTACTTGCTTTAATGCTGATTGTTTGCCATTTAAGAGCCAGGTAAAAATCACCAAATGGACAGTAGCGCTGACACAAATGTTTACAATCATACACCATCACGCACACACACACACACACACACACACACACACACACACACACACACACCTCCCAGGCTCTATGTCAACCTAACGGTTGGCGATCAATGACGGGAGGTCCGCCCCGCTGATAGAGGCTTGGAGCTGCATGTGTATGTTTGTATATTGGCCTCTGTGTTGTGTGTATGTGTGAGTGTTTACTTGTGTCTGTGTTGGTCCATGCCTGATAGAGAGCAGGGCTTAGGACAGCCAAGTGCATGGGGGGCTTGGGGTGTGTTGAGGGAGAAAAAAGTGCCCAAGATTCATTTTTTCTCATTTCGTAGAGAAGGAGAGGCGAGGAGGCCGGTGTGTTATTTTTCTTGGCTTTAGCCCTCACGGCTCTAAGTGGGTATTGATCAGGTGCCTTAATGCAAACCTGTCAAATTAATTTTGCAGGGAGAGAAGGCTTTGACTGCTGCAAGATTGCCTCACCGTTGCAGGGTGGGGGGTGGATGGGTACAAGTAGTTTAGAGGTGTTATAGAAGAGCCTATGAATTATCACCCTAATGGGAAGGTTGCATTACATTCTTCTTCATTATTCTGGCTCTTAAGCTTTGTACTTGTTTTTACATTTTCTCTTTACTTTTCAATAAAAAGATTGACTTTAATGACATTTACTTGTTTGAAAACATGTAAATAAGAAAGTTTTGTCTTTTACTTTGAAGGTCTTTGAACTATGACCTTTAGCATGCACTAGGCTGGTATGTGGAAAGCAGCCATGATGAAAGTGAGCTCCAAATCTGACACCAAGGTTCTAGAGATGATAAAGGCATAATCAAATCAGATCAAAACTTTATTTATGAAGCGCTTTTCATAAGTTATGTGATCTGCTGGCAGGTCTTTAGACCGCTGAAGCCAATGTTTAGTCCCCTGAAATAACACACACACACACACACGCACCACGCACGCACGCACGCACGCACGCACGCACGCACTAACTTTTTTATTGCTATTTGTCTGTTATTCTTAAATGTCATGCATTTTGAAAGACTTTCACCTTCTTCACTTTACAAAAAAGCAAAAATAATTTTTGTGTAAATGCACATTCTAGTTTATGAATATTTTGACATAAAATCAATGTACATGCAAGAACCCAAAGATTAAACAGTAAGCTAATATAATAGTAGCATGCAGTTTTGCACTCATCTTAGTAACCCTGACAGACTTTACTATAAAAACCAAAAACACTGTAACAACATTCTCTGCAGAAACGTCTGACAGAATTATAGTTTTAAGAATCATAATGATTCAAAATGAGCTACACAGGGAGGATTTGCAAATATTTTACCGTCTAGATGACATTTTAACTATGTATTAAATTGTTTGTTCTCATGAGATTGCTTAGAACAAGACTCCAGAGTTCTCCCAGGCCTCTCATACAATCTGACTTACAGTCCAGGCTTAAGGGTTATTTTAGATGTAGTTCAGCATTTTATGTGCAAAGTGAGAATCTAAGATATAGTTTTAGTCAGCAGCAGCATGCTGCTTCGAACATGGTTTTCCTTATAACTCTGGTTTATGATGGATCTGAACGATTTCAGTCTGTCTGGAAGGAATCCAGACAGCCTGGAATAAATGTTTTCACACGTCACTTTCTACATGGTGTTGATTTTGCAGAGAAACTGTTTCAGTTCACTTTTTTAAATCCGGTATTCCAAAATAGATTTCTTACGTTGCAGGAAAGTGGGTTTATTTCCAAAACCTCCCCTCTGGGTTTTACTCTTTCTGAGGTTCACTCAAACACGGCCTTGATTTAAATACCTGTCTTTCTTGCAAGCAAAGTGCTGTGGCATTTGGGATGCAAGCAAATTTGTCTGTGTGCATGTGTGTGTGTGTGCACCTATGACTATGTGAAGTGTGTTCTTGCATACTGGATATTGGCTGGCTGTTCCCAACAGAGGTTCCATTACCACTCAGCAGCTTTCATCTGCTCATCGAGAAAAAAAGACCTTACATCTGAAGTGAATGAGACACAGATCGACATGCATATAAAGATACAAAAGTGTACAACTAAAAGTATCGACAGACAAGTGTGTGTGTGTGTGTGTGTGTGTGCGCGTGCATGTGTAGGGTGTGTGTGTAGCTTGAGACAGATCTTCAAATACATTTCATTGTTAAAGTGATGCTCTGAGGAGTTAGCCATTGGTCTGCAGGTTCTGGAGCCAAGTCCTGCTCTTAGTTCTTCTGACATATTTATATTGAAACTAAAGTAATAAAAAAAGGTAGTTTTGGCAACTTTCCTTTCCAAATAATGTCAAAAACTGCTTCACATCATTTTATCACCAGATTCTATAGAGGGTTGAGGTTAGGTTTTCAAGTTTTCACCAAAAATGTGTTTAAAAATGCAGTCATGCATTCTTTGTTGAGTTAGTAGTTTATTAGCTCACTCCCTTACTTTTTCACACATTTACCGGGCCTTTCCATTGGACACGTAAACACATAACTTCATAAAAGTGTAGTACGCACCAATTAGCCACTGTTGTAGTGGATGGTTTTATTTCCTGAACACAAAGCTTTGTGCTTTGGAGGCTTTGCAGAAGCATCGTAATGCGTCGCTCAGCTAAATTTATGCTCCAAGTCAATTTTTTACGCGCTATGCTTCCAGAACAGATCAAGCTTAGCAGTTCAGATTGCTCCAGACAGGAAGTCAAACACAAAGCAGTGTAAAATATTTGAATACTTTAAAAATAAAAGTCACATGCAGAATTTCAGGCGCCTATAAAAAAGTAGATCATTACTGGTGAAACCTCTGTGGCCGAAGTAAACAGAACAGAAAATAAACCACAGACCTTTTTGGATACAAGCTGTCGTCTTTCTCATCACTTGTTATCGAGTGAACTGCCAAAATCACACCTGATCTTGCAATTCTCCTGTGATTTTGTGAACTCTCGAGACCAGCTGCTTGGGATGCTTTTGCTGCTTTTCTCTTTTCTAGATCTGACTGTTGACAGAAAATGAAACACAAAAAGGAACTAGCACGAGTTCAGAGGTTTCAAAGCAGCAGCATTTGGAAACATTTATAGGTTTTTCTGCCCATCTCAAAAGGAGAAACTAAAAAGTGAACACTTGATCTTTATAACATGATGAAATAAAGTCTTCATGTAATTGAGATAAGTTCTTCTACAGTTCAGAACCATAATTCTTGTAGGGAATGAAGGCGTGCACATGTGGCAGACAGATGAAGCGTACCAGGACAGCAGATGCACACTGTCACTGAGCAGGAAGTTCAGACAGAACTGATCGTGTTTAGTAATAACTGACATGCTGACACAGAAATACACACTCATGAAAGTCTGGAAGTTGGGCATATTGTTCTTAAATCAACCCAGAAGAAATTGGTTTTGGTGAAGGAAATGTGTGTCGGATATTTGAGATGTCCTGACTGCTGTGTGTGTGTCTGCATGTGAAGCAATTATGCCAAACAAACTGAAACTTTATAAAGAACATAGTCTACAAATGAAGATGGAAGTTTGATACGAGGAAACATAGAATATAAAAAGTAAAGCCACTTACTTTGAAACAGTGAGTGGACAAAATAAATAGATAAAATATAAAGAAGCATTATTATTATTACTTTTGTAGTTCAGTCTTAAAGTGCAGTGATCAAACTAAACAAAAACCCTAAAAAGCTCACGTCATAGGTATGTGTCAGCCTTCTATAATATCTGTGCTAAAAAATGATAAAGGCAAAGAAGTGGAGCCTGGGGACGGTGTGATAAAGGGAACAAGGATAAAAATGAATAAAGTCATGTGTGTGTATTTTGGGGGGTGGGGGTCCTGTCAGACCTTGTATGCATCAAAGGCCGCATCCCATTCACAGCAACATGACAGAGACATAAAGCAATCTGCCTGACCAAAAGCATTTAATTTTGAAACGTCTGCTCAATAAATCCTCATTCAGATGAATAAGGCGATGCACACATGCATATGTGTGCAAATGATTTTCACGAGCACACACTCGAGTGTGTACGCATGCATGCACAGATATGCATATGCCTTCTTGCTCCTCATCTATTACCTCAACCCCTCGACAGACTCAGGGGAAAAAGAGGAAACGTCTTTTTCTTAAAGGATTGATTTCAGCAGGGTTAGCTTTGTCACTTTAACCTTACATATGCAAAATTTGGTTCTGTATGCAAAAACAGAGACTACAGTTAAACGTGCCATTTCACTCACAATAGTTTTGCTGTTTTTCTCATTGGCCTTTTCATTATTATTATTATTATTATTATTATTATTATTATTATTATTATTATTATTATTATTATTATTATTATTATTATTATTATTATTATTGTCTTTTCAATTTTTCAATGTCACAATGGTCATGGTTTCACTTTAAAATTAATTACATAGTAGGATCATTTTTAGCCCCCCCCCCCCGGTTTGTCATCACCGAAGCTCCCCCGTAATTTGAACCCTGGCTACTGCTATGGTTTGTCTAGATTTCTAACAAAATACAAAAGCTATGTGAAAAATGATAAAAAATACAACTCCTGATTCAACATGTGACACACACACACACACACACACACACACACACACACACACACACACACACACACACACACACACACACACACACATCTGAAGTGGGAAGAAAATAATAGCAACAAAATATGCCACGGTACTATAAAGACACACAGCCTTAGCATGTAAATTTAAACTCCTAATACTGTTACAGCTGATTCTCGGCTCCTCAGTCGTTGTGACATCACTGCTGCCTGAAAACTGTTGTTACTGCTGGCCAGATGATGTTAGCCTTTAGCAGCATTGTGTTCCACACAATGAGGCCAGCAGTGCCACTTGGATCAGGTGTCTGTGCCTGATAGCCAATACTGAGATCAAAAGACGCATTGCTGCATGTTTTAATTGAATTGAAAAGCAACAGCAACAGGGCAGAATCTCTGAATTATTAGGTGTATTAGGTGTTTGGCTGGTGATTGGATGAAAGCATATAAATGCGTGCATGTGTCAGGCTCTTAATTGAAAAGAGTGGTTTTAAAGTCTGAGAGGTGTGTGTAACAGTGTGTTTTTACGCTAGGCAGCAGCTGATTGTGTGTACAGGTGCTTTAGTTCCTTTGATGTGAAGAAACCTCACAAGAGTCACCAGACACACGAGGAGCCCGGGGGGGAGGGGTAGGATTTGCAATTTCACAAAAATACTATTATAAGTAATTTATAGCATATTTAGGAGTTTTATGTGTCTTTTTCAGTTTTTTCAGTTCCTTTTTCCTGCATTTACTTTTATTTACCCATTTTAAATTCTAAATTTCTTTTAAACTACAAAAATAAAGCCGTGCTTTAAAAGATTTGGTCTGAGAAGGATTTTCTTCTGCTTTTCAGGGTGTTTTTAAAAGGGGCTTGATTCCACTAAGTAGGGCTGCTAAGTGTGCAATCCTTCAATCCAATGTCCTAAATCCAAGAGACTTCAAACATTCATACATATGGGGCAAAGGGAAATGAGAGGGGGTGGTGGTGGCGCACAACATCAAATGAAAGGCTATTAAAACACACTAAAGATAAGAGAGTTACACAAATTTTCCATGTTTCATCCATCCCTCAATCCACCTCGCTTGCTCAATTAGGAAATGAAAACGAGGATCGTCTTAAGAGGTGAGATTACTCCCTGACCCGCGTGTCCTCTGTGTGTAATTCAAAACAAAATACTCCACTTTTTGACTTTTACTATAATTAAGAAAATTCAATTCACTTATGACTTTTAAACCATCTTATTGATCTTCGGCTTTAATGCAGTAGTCCACTTTTAAAGGAAAGAAAAAAAATCTCATAAGTTCTACCACGAAAGTCCCAGAGAATATTAACGTTAAAAGCTTTATGAACGTTTGAGAGTGCATTCATGGTATGAAGGGAATCAAATTCATGCTTCTTCTCCATCTGCTTCTCCACACCATAAAGTAATTTCTGGCTTTGACAAGTGCTTGTTTTGACAAATTGGTTCTTTTCATTTTTACAGATAGATGGTCATTAGCATGTATTACTGAACATGTACTTTATAGATGCGTACTGATGGATCTACCATCTTTTGTTCTTCCTCCTTCTGCTGCACATCCTCCAGTAGATGGGTGATTGATTATCGAGCCTTTCTGATGCACTGAGGAGAGGAAATAAACTTTTTTTTCACTCTTTTTGAATTAATAAATTAAAATAAAATCTTTGCGTGTGCATGTGTTTTATGTGTCATACAACAGTAAAGAGGTTGTAGGGAGGATCTGGTGCAGCGTATGTTCCATTTGCCCCCCTTTGAGTGCAGAACCCCTCCATCACCCATCATTTCCTTCAAACGCACAGCACATACTCGTTTGTACTTCTGTACTTGAGGGTCTACAATGACATTCTGCTTCATGATTAGTTCATTTGACTTTGAGTAATATTAAAATGTTTCACCCTGAGCGCTGGGCAAGTGCTCGGAATTATAAAAAAGGGACACAACTGAACTCTATTTAAAGAAGCTGATGCACCAGTGCATCTACTAACATGGCTAAGAGAACAAAAACCTGGAATCTTTATCTCCACAAAGAGTGGTGACTTCCTCACATTACCTCTAGATGACCACTGTGCATACAAAAGTGTAAAAAAACTGTACCCGTCTGAAATTAAATGTTTATAAATGTGTTTAGTACATTCACACTGGAGTTTGCAAAATGTCAAAATGTTTGCAAGAGTTCGAAATTTCCTTTGAAGATGCATAACTGAATTTTTTACCATGTTTGAAGATTTGTACAGTTAATATCAAAATGTCACAAAGTTGCAGAGAGCATCTGGAACAGCTCAAACGTTTCTCGATTTAATTTCTCTGTGTTAGGAAGGACAAGATAAAATATAAGAAAAGGTTGGGAGGGGTTAGTGACCAAATTCAGACTACGGAGGATGATGTGTGAATAAACGGAGGCATTTGGGACTCAAATGAGAAACTGTCATGTTTGTTTGTTTGTTTATTCACATACCATGAACTCATCCATCTTGGCTCGCAACGGGGAAGGCTGTTGTTGATTTAGCGTCCAGGAGAGCAGAGAACGTCTCAGCTAGTAGAAGCTAACCGTTAGCATTAGCAACTTCACAACACAGCAGAACTCCTCCAGGCTTGTGTTATTTATGGAGATAAAACATCAATGTTGCAGAGCAAACAGAGTCAGTGGTAGAGTTCTGTTGCTGTTAGCCAATCAGAGGTGAGATGT
Source organism: Aphyosemion australe (assembly GCA_006937985.1). NCBI lineage: Eukaryota > Metazoa > Chordata > Actinopteri > Cyprinodontiformes > Nothobranchiidae > Aphyosemion > Aphyosemion australe. The sequence goes on from SSNS01000008.1 coordinate 3,385,613, forward strand.
GCGAATATCAGGAATAATAATGATTAAGACTCCAAGTTCTGCTGTTTTCTGCCCCCCACTTCTCCGGCTAACGTCTACTTCCTGAAACAGGAGCGCCAGAGCTTTTTTTCCCACAGAGATCGACTCACAAGGCATTAATTTCTACTAGAGACTGCTGCAGATTTATTAAAGACAAAAATAAGTTAATGAGAGATTTAAATAAAATTAGCTTCAATTTTCCAAATCTGTTTATTTTCTGACTTCATAAATATGAACATACATTTTTTTTCTTTTAGTGCAAATGTTTTCTTTAAGGCTGTGCCCTTTTATTTGTAGAGTTCCTCAGAAGTCCTCTGTGTAGTGTGAGAAAATCAATTTTTGTTGTGATTGTTATTTTATCAACAAAAATGATAAAGAAGCACAACTCCTACTAGAAAGTGTGCGAATGCGACGTGCGGTAGTCAGAAGTGGTTAGAGGAATGGCAGGCTCTTCATCACCCAGAGGGCTTTCTGCTGCTACTTAGCTGATAACACATAGGAGCATCTTTTCACACATTCCCCCTCGCTCCCTCACTTCCCTTCCCTCTATGTATCTGTCTCACTCTCCATTTATTTCCCCCGGCTTTCTCTCCGTCTCTCTCTTACTCCTGTCTGCAGGAATGAATCAGACGTAAGAGGCCAAACAAGATTTTCAACCCATTGCTTTTGATTAAGTGACTTAACACAGAGGTCTGCGGCCCGGCAATATCACTAATGGTCCGAAGAAAGAGAGATAGTGTGTGTGTTTTTTTTTTTTTTGGTGGGGGGTGTACGGAGAGGGCAGGGGAGGGAAAGACAGACGGAAGACTAAATCTCTCACAAGTAGTCCCATTATCTCTGGCTAAAGGAGAGAGTGATTATGAACTTAAAAGGAGATTTGCGCTCATAGCTTTCTCCCTAGCAAGTTTAGTTGGAGATTTAGGATTAAGCTGGATTTAAATCCAAAGGAAAGCTGTTTTGTTCAGAAGAAAGGAGAAAAGGAAAGTGGAATCACATTGTGCTACAGAGGGAGAAAAATCAAACAATAGTGGTGTCATGCTTTCACACGTTTGTCATTGAGCTTCATAAAGGGAGGATTTGTTTTTTTAGTAAAGTACAATTTCACACACAAAGGCAAAAAATATTTATATAAAAAAAGTCTTTTTAGATATTTTTTGACTGTATTGGGCAGGAACTGGATGAGGAAACAACAGATGAGCATTTGAAAATTCCCTGTTTGGGTTTTGCAAGCAGACAGTTAATTCTCCAAATGTTGCTTTTATGGAAATGCAAAACATATGTCGCTACTTATCTGATTTCCTGCAGGATATCAAAACAATTTAGCATATGATCTCTGTGATGACAGGATATACTTAAAACATTAAAAATACATTTTTATAATCATTTCTCAGCTGGAGATTTATTGGGATGATTGTTTCAAAACAAGAATTTAACGGTTTTGTTTGTGTGTGTGTGTGTGTGTGTGTGTGTGTGTGTTGCGGGTGGGGGGACGGGACATGTGAACACATTTAAAACTTTTCTATCATCTGTAGCTTTTTTGTCAAATACACACATTTTAAACACAAATTCACTTCAATACATTTATTGATGCCTCTACAAAGTCCTTTTATTGCTACAATCACAAGTGTTTATTAAGATCAACAGTCATTTTAAAACATTACATCGACATCGCTCATAAAAAGAGAGATAAAGATTTGAGATTTTACCGAGTGATGATGACACCAGCGAGACTCAAAGTGACATATGAAGACCATTACGCTGTTTGGCTGCTGTGAATGGCATTGGTTAAATGAGGCAACATAGTGAAAATGAATTTGGTTGCCTAAATTTCACTGTTATTGCTTTGTGCTACGGTCACAGTTTCCAAGAAGCTAAGTATCGTCCTGGTGAGGTGCGTCTGCGGGTTTGTGAGCCAGTGTGTGTTCAGGTGTTTACGTCTAAGCCTCCCGCTGCATGAATGTCTGCGCTCTTGTAAAGATTTGTGAGAACGGTGTGTTAAACTCTGCACATTAGCGGTAATTATAGTCAGTAATAACCCTAACGAGGAGAGAGGGACAAGCTGCATTCAGAGCAGCAATTACAAGTTAATCAGCTACCATGTTGTTGGGAGTAATTAGGCAATGTTGAGAAGAGGATTTAGATCTCAGATATTTACTGCTGCTCTGTCAGACAGGGTTGTGTGGGCTTGTGTGTGTTAGAGGCAAAAGTATCTTTGCATAAAAATTACAGCAGCTAATCATACAGAATTATTACCCACTAGACTTTATTATCTTAGACTTTGTCTCATTTAGAGAAGATGAAGGAAATATTTAAATGTTTGCTCATAAATTTGCTGCGCTCTTAAAGTTTGTACCACCCAAATTTAAATGATACATATGATGTATTTTTTCTTAAGTTATAATAGTTTTATGGTCTATATAAAACATGTTCATGAAGTCCTTTACACATAATCCCTCTCACATAAAGTGGTGTCAACAGTTTTATTCTTGACAGTTTCAGTACTTTCCAGAATGAGCCGTTTAAGCCCTGTGTCAAGTTCTATTCTACTTTCCCTGTTTGTGACATCACAAATGGGAGCCTTTTGAAATGGCTTGTTTTCGGCACATGAATCCTAAAGCCAAACACTGACAGAAAATGGATTGTTGGGTTTTTTCATGTTTTGGAGTGTTTATAGAGACAGTAGAGACCCACATGGCAGCACAAAAGGAAACAAAAGGCGATTTGCATAATATGTCTACTTTAAATGATATGTAGGGATCTCATTATGTGAACCTGTAGTGATGCAGAAACAAAAACACAGAAAGGAAAGTGAAGAAGATTTCAATTGTCTGTCACTGTCAGAGACTCCTAGTAACAAGAACATACGTAAATGTCCAGTTTGAATCACACTAAGCTGGTAAGTACAGAGCTCAGTCGTGGGGCGGAATCTAAGTTTTTTTTTTAAACCGTCTCTACATGCTAAGCTCAATGTCAATGCTGTCTAAGAGACAAGAGCATTATGAATGAATGTATGTATGACCAAACAGTGTTTCAGTTCCTTGTTCATATGTTTATATTTTTATTTGTATTATCATTTCACTAGCTTATAGGATAACTGTTTTTTTTAAATTTTATTCTTACACTGGAAAACAGCACCTTAATGTCATTGTACAATGCCTCATTGCTACAATGACCATAAAAACTATATAATACATATATATATATATGATGGAAGAGATTACTTTTCAGTTGAGACTGAGGGGAGAAATATTTTACAAAAATGGGAGAAATGGATTTCATACTACCAAGGGAATTAGGATGCTGATAATAAAAACTGGAACTATGTGGTTTGGGTAAATTAATTGGTAGAGCCCCAAGATAAGGTCTATATTATTTAGTTATTTTATTTTTTATTTTTTTGTTGTTTGTGTGTGTCTTTTGTGTAGTAACATATTCTGTCTGTTGATAAAAGGAAAATTAAATAAACAAAAAGTTAAAAAAAAAACAAAAAACTCTGATTCTGATGCTATTGGACAACAAACAACGTGATGTACTCATGGCTACAGATGTCAGTTACCAGGGCAGTCAGCCATACACTGTCAAAGAAGACACAAATACATCCGTTTTTCAAAATAATCTTAAGTACCTGTATCTGCTCTTGACTCAAAGAAAATCTCAAGTCTAAATAGTCCAAAGTTTCAAACTAGCCGCCATCTTTGTTGTTTCGCTTCGTTGCTGCACTGGTGCTAATCCCGCCCACTAAACCGAGAGAGCGCTGTGATTGGTCAATGTTAGACATGCTGATGCTACAATGGAGCGTGACTAGACCTACCTTTTGCTTATGTCTAGATTTCTAGGCTGAAGGTTATCGGTTTCAAACAAAACGTAACTTATGTGTGAGTCTTCTTGAATTTTCTTGACAAATTTTATTTACAGTGTTTCAATTATACCACAGCTTGTTCAAAATTTAACCTAATTAAATTAGACATTTTGTTACCAAACCTTCCCAAAGTTGTCCCACAAGACGAATATATTCTGACCTACTGAAACTAAAATGAAAAGGGTTTGAGATGAGTTCCTGACATACACAATAATTCTGATGCTATTAGACAAGTAATTTGATTATTTTCTTGCAAATTGTATGAACAAGGAAATAGAGAAGCCTTGCATATGTTTCACAACACTTTGATCAGTGCCACACTAATGCAAATTGCAATTTGTCCCTAACCCATTTAGGTACACACCGCACTGGGTTGTGAATGTTGTTGACATGATGTGAACAAAAAAATGTGTCGAAACGTTTGCGAGAGGTCTCAGTTTGAAAATGTTCAAAACAATTGTAAGAAAAGCATTCTCTACAAATTGCCACACAGTAATTTCTTAGGTCAGGAACCAAACGAAACCAAGTTGTGACTGGAGACAAAATCTGACGAAAAAGCTTTATGTGGAATACAAAGACAACATTTCACTTGCTAAACATCCCTAAAAATTGGGATAAATTGCAAACCAATGGGGACATGATTAGAACGCTCAATGATTGAATTGCAGCAATAAGCATGTGCAAATGCTGTGCAAAGGTTTACATTTTTAGCAGTTTGTTTTGACTGCATAAAAACAAACTAGAAACACGAGAAGGAAACACAGACGTGTGTATTGTTATTTAAATAAAGTGTCCACGTGTTAGCACGCCTAAGCACCACAGCTACACTGTGTATTCAGAAGTGTCAAGTTAGTTAGGTGTTAATGTGCTTTGATAGTGATCGTATGTGCGAGGCCTCTAATTGTTGGAGTCGCAGGAGGAAGCTGCGATTCACTTCTCTGCCAAGTGCCATTTAGGTTGAGGTGCTAATAGCAAGGGTCTGACATTGATACACACTCCTTAATTGTATTTTGTGTTTAATGAGACAGTGGGGAGACACAGAGGAGGAGGTGAGAGAGAAGGAGGGAGGGAGAGATCAAGGGATTGAGGGAGGGAGGGAGAGAGACGGGGAGAAAAGAAAGTAGACACAAAGACGGAAGGAAACAGACAGAGATCAGGCAATGAACTGTGTGATGCAGAAAACTGTTCTGACAGCTCATTGCCCAGTTCTGTCAACCCTATGTGTGTGTGTGTGTGTGTGTGCACGTGTGTGTGTGTGTGTGTGCGCGCGTGTGTGTGTGTGTGTGTGCGCGCGCGCACGCATGCACATATATATTTAACATGCAAATGAACATATTTAAAAATTATATGATTATCTAATGACAAACTCTGAAATGATCCCTTTTAAATGATCTCATTAAGTAGATTTGTGTGATCACAGTGTTAAATGTAATAGTGCTGTGTGGATAAATTATCTTATTTGTCATTATGTTATTAAACAGACCTGAAATCAATAAATAATACTTTTTTATTACTAAATTAAAAGAGAAAATGAATGGTTATAATCATTGTTCCTCTCTACAAACCAACAATAATCCATAGACAACCATGTCTGAATATATTTAATTGAATGGATGATTTGTGATACATTTCCAATCCAGAAGGGCCAATTCATTCATTAATAAAGATTCAGGAGATCAATGAGTGGGACATTTTTTTGGAAAATATCCATATTGCCAGGATCTCACTGAAATTGGAAACGGCATTTGCAAAGAAGTTTCCAAAATGTCTCCAAATATTTGTGAAGGTTTCCAATTTCCACATGTGAGTTGCTGTTGGTTTGTTTGACTTGTAGCCACCATAACCGTGTTTTCACTGTAGGAGTTCCGGGACATTTTTGGAAGATTTTTGGAAGCAAGCATAGCTGTCACCGATTCACACACGGAGGAGGGAAGGCATCAGCTGTGGCGTCCGGTGTCACGTGGATCAGAGCAGCGGAGTAAACAAGCTTATGCCTAGCCATCAGCTGATCATGGAACACGGTGTGAGCCGCAATGGAGATCGAGATGGAGCTAACATCAACCACTGGCTGTTTAGCGATCGGATAGCCGATGAGGTTTGGCTGGAGCCGGGGACACGCTGTGGAGATGAAGTAAACTAATGCTAACTTAGCCACCGGCTCTGAAGTAAACTAATACTAAATTAGCCACTGGCTAGCGGACGACCGCTGAAGCGTGTTGGGAGAGACACGGCAGGCTACGGTAAGAGAGGAGACTTTAACAGAAGGAACTTTCTTGAAGAAGGACTTTGGAACTGATACTTTGGGACCGGATTGGGAGCTTTATTATGAAGAAAAGAAATGATCAGCTTGAGGTGAGTCAGGAACAACACTTGGAGGCTGGTGTCTAGCTGTTGCGGGCGGGATTCTCATCATATGCAGCTGCTGAGTGTTGGAAATCAATAAGACCTGACATATTTGATGTGTCTTTTGATTTCATTGTTTGTTATTCAAACTAACAAAGTACAGCAACAGTGTAACAGCTAGTCTCGTCTCTTCTTAGTTGCATTGTCAGACGCCATGCTTCCAGGGCGCACTGCTGCCCTCTGCTGTTTCTTTCAGGTTACAGTCATAGTGCAAACGCGTAACTCAGAGCTCGTATGTCCCTAAATAGCTACCGTATTTCAAGATGGAGGATGACCATGGAGCGTCGACCACAATTTATGTATTAAAAATATAAAATTTCAAGCTGAGAGGAATATTTAGAATTGATATTGGTGAGAAATATTAATGAAAAAGAACAAGTTTGTGCACTGGATGCACAGAATTTGGTAGTAAACAGGTAAAAATATTACACACTGGGGCTTTAAACCAGTCTGTCTCAGAACCAACCG
>SSNS01000008.1:3392382-3440302 GCA_006937985.1 Aphyosemion australe
CCCTCCCATTAACTGGCCAGGCTCTGTTCATATTGAAATAATTCCTTGGGAAATAAATCACATTTCGATTGGCTGGTAATTGCTGAGGATCGATCAACACGTTCTGCTTGGCTCTCCCAGGGATGTTCCTCTTTTTGTCTACAACACACACACACACACACACACACACGCATGCACGCGCGCGCATGCATACACCGAAAGGTTCCCGATGGGGACTTTAAAACCCCGAGGGAAAACTGATACCTGATTGAGCGAATCAGTAAACATGAGCTGCTGATTGTTCCTATGCAGATTAATATGAGGTGGTTGATTGAAAAGAGGAAAGCAAAGATGAACTTGGAGCAGAAAAAGAGAGGGAACATGAATAAAAAACCCAATATACTGAAGATGCAAACCATAAACGCAGGACACACTCATAAAAACATGAAGCCAAAATATAAATACCACAGCTTTTACCGTATCATAACCACTTTTATTTCCCAAGCGAACGCCACAACCTTTTAAAACGACTTAGACTCCCGCAAAAAAATTCCTTGTTCGATTCATGAATGAGTAATTCTGATCAATTCTGCAATCAGTCAGCGGTTATAGGTCCATCTCCCTCATGTTAAAGTATGATTTATAAATGGCTAGAGGTCATTATGACACTGTGGACGCTTTACAATGCTAAATGAGAATGGCCTTTCTACTCATGTTCTCTGCGTGACAGGAACAAGCAGGTTGTCAATACAGGAATGACCCTGCTGGAGGGCTACACACACACACACACACACACACACACACACACACACACACACACACACACACACACACACACACACAAANCTCTCTCTCTCTCTCTCTCTCTCTCTCTCTCTCTCTCTCTCTCTCTCTCTCTCTCTCTCTCTCTCTCTCTCTCTCGCCTTTTTATGATTACAAATTTGCATAGAAAGCTCAGACTTGGCTCTGACTTTTTGGTATGCTACATTTGACCACTCAAGCTGCCTGTATTCAACAAGATAAATATGTGTTACATTCTACTGCCCCTTGAAGCTCCACATGAACCTGCCTAGTACAAACTTCTCCAAATGGTGTTATTCAAAATTAAAATGATCACATTTTCTAGGAACTTACCAATAATCGCAACTGAGTGGGATAAGCCTTTTGCTTTCCTATTTTAAAATTGAATATAAAACACAAATGAGCTCTTTAAAAAGAAGTTTTTATCATTATTACAGCTTGAAAACGTAAAAAGTAGCCTGTCTAGTTCTACAATCATTAAAAAGGGACAAGAAGTTTATTCCCTTCTATAAAAAGGAAAACTTGAGTTTGATGGCTCAATATATTTACTTGTTTTCTACAACTTTAAAACAAATGTAAAATCAGCATTATTAAAAAAAAAGCACCATCCACCCACCTCCTCCACCTCCCAAAAACAAAACAGTCACATTAAAACTTTTATAATGCTGCTTGATGAAGCATGATGATGCTCTTCTGCTTATCTGGGATGCGGTTTCCATTAAAGTTTTAAAATGAGCTAAAATAATAAAAAAGAAAAGTGTCAAAAAGATAAATAGTAGGAACAAAAGGGACACCGTTAGATATAATTATAATTGAACACTAAAGAATTTATCAAATAGCACTTAAAACAAAATTGGTCAAAACTAATTAAAAACACGCTTTCAAATAATTTGAATCACTGCTTTGCCCGTCTGTGCTCTTTAGGCTGGGTGCTCTAAAATCATTTATCTTTTAAAAACAACAAAAAATAGCAATTAAGTTTTGCCCTGGGACAACAACTAATAAAAAAGATAGTAGCAGGGACCAAAGCAGGACATGAGACATCGCTGCTCGGGCCTCCGGTCTGGGACTGAACAGACGGATTGTAAACATCACAGAAACTCTGATTTGTGTTTGTAATTAATTACCTTGATTGATTCAGACTGCTGCGTGCTTTTGAATGGCATTTCATCATGATGTTCTTTAGTTAACACCCCCACTCTGCACTAACAAGGCAACAATTAAAGCAGCCATTTGCATCTAACATTATACCCTCTATTAACAGCGAGGAGAGGAGCTGCACAACTTACAAAAACACAAAAGAAGAAATAAACAGAGATGTAAGTTTGTGCTCTCTGCACCACCGCTGATTTATGAAAACTGTGACTGCCAGTTGCACGGCCCTGCGACGGTACTTCATGTCTGACCCTTAGTATCACAACACACACACGCTCCCTGTTGCGTGCACACAAACACACACAAGTAAAACCGCTAGCCATCACTCGTAGGAATATGAGTTGCCACACCAAAGATGTGGAGGGTGGTGTCCTTGGGGCTGATTGGCTGAGAGTTGTCAAACAATCACAACGGTGGCGAGAAGCACCCCCCTTCGTAAAATCAATTTCAATCAACGTGGAGACGCAATATTATCAAATGTCAAGTCCGCCGCGGCCCTCAGCCCCACGCTGCAGCAAAAAAATTATTCCTGACAGCCACTTGGCGACTTAATTAAGTGCAACAAAAAGAGACGAGGATAGAGGAGGAGGTGGTGGAAAAAGAGGGGGGAGGAGAGGGATGGGCGAAGGGGATTAAGAGTAAAAATATCTCAATTGGTCAGTTGGTCTTTTTGTTTGGTTGACTGATTGTATTGACAAGGCTTCAGAATGATAGCCTCACATGGGAGTGATCAGGGAGAGGGGGAGACTCGGAGCAAAAAGAGGGAGATTCACGGAAAGACGGATGACTGTGAGGGAAGATGATGATGAAGAGGAGAGTGGGTGAAAGGTGTTATGGATAAATTAGACAATATCATTTTAAAACAAAGTTAGTGAAATATGTGCAGAAAGGAAAGTTGTGAAGAGAAAGAGGGAATTCGAATAAAACAAAAAGGAAATAGATGGAGAGATGAAGAGATACAGGAAGAAGGATAGAAGGGTGAGTGGTAGTTTATTGACAAAAGACTCCCCTTCACACACACACACACACACACACACACACACACACACACACACACACACACACACCCTCCCATTAACTGGCCAGGCTCTGTTCATATTGAAATAATTCCTTGGGAAATAAATCACATTTCGATTGGCTGGTAATTGCTGAGGATCGATCAACACGTTCTGCTTGGCTCTCCCAGGGATGTTCCTCTTTTTGTCTACAACACACACACACACACACACACACACACACACACACACACACACCCACACACACACACACAAATAAAAACATAAGGCCACATGCCTGGTTGAGCAGATTTAGCATAAACTGGAGGATTATAGTCAAAAATACACAAACACACAAAACAAAAAGGAAAACTATATTTTAGCAACATTTTGTTCCAATTGACAACTGCTTGGGTACCTTTTTGCACACACACATATGCACTCACACACACACATAAAAGTACAGTGGTATATACTCACACCCAGGCAATGGATCAATCAATAAACGCATTGATCACCTTCTGATTTACAGAAGTGGCAAGCAGAGTAAGCAGCAGCATAGATTTTTGTTTCCATAAAACATATGTACAATTTATTCACCTTTTAGAGGCAAATCAATGTGATTCGCTGGCTGTGGAGCAAAATTCTCTGGGATATGGCATAAAATCAGACAAGGTTGTTATTCAAGCATACTTTAAAGCTCGAGCAGGCCCGCTGCTGAGTTGACTGATATTGTCGGGGATTTACATGAATTCACACCGATGCATTTGGCTGTCGATGAGAAAACATGATTATAAAAAAGGGGATTTTCACAGACTTAAATCTGAACATTATTGATAAAGTGTTTTCTTAAGCATAAAGAATTCCAAAAAACTGTGCCGGAGAAGGACAAACGATATGAAAATATGAGCAAAATATTGACATATTGCCTACATTATATAACAGTACAGGGTCAGACTATCACTTTTATGGCTTTGTAAAAATCATACATGGTTCCTGGAAGGGGGAAAACTCCAGATTGCTGCTTTTAAAAGGTAAACTAAAAAAAGCACATTCTGATGCATCTATTTTTGTGTGATGAATAAATTTGTTTTGTATTTAATTTTATGGAGTTGAGTTTGCTTCTAAACTTTATTGCATTTAGAGGAGAGGCTATGCCCGATATCTCTCTGTCCACCCAGACCAATAAATAAATACTGTGACAAAGGATAACCTAGATCTTTTCTGAAAATGACCATTATATTTGTGTTTCTCATCACACAAAAAAGAAACACACACACACACACACCTTAGGGTGCTCTGTGTAAATAAGCGTACCTGTACCCCTGTAGGGTGGTCAGACTGTCCATCTATCTAGCCTCGCCTGAGGTCATTTTATACACACACACACACACACACACACACACACACACACACACACACACACACACACACACACACACACACACACACACACACACACACACACACACACACACACACACACACACACACACACACACACACACACACACATCTCTTCCAGCCTGCAGCTATCATTTGGTGGTTTGTGTGGTTTTGGATGTGTAACACTAGAAATGACACAGAGAGACACAGGAAGACAAAACACTGTCCAGAGGTCAGTGTGTGTGTGAGTTTGTGTTTGTGTGTCTCTGTGTTGCTTGTAATGCAAGAGACCTGCGGTATGTGACCCATCCTGTCGTCACTAAAGCTTTTCACAGTTTATTTTTTTGTTCTATTATTCAGAGTTAAGTGATTTCTATTTTTGTTGCTTCCCCACATAGGTGTTCCAGATATTTGATGCTTGTAGAAATTCCCAGTTTCTGTTGGTTTAACAGGTGAAAGTTGAAAAATCAGAATATGGTGCAAAAGTCCATTTATTTCAGTAATTCAACTGAAAACTGAGAGACCATTTACAGTAAAGCAGGGGTTCTCAATACTGCCCCAACACACTTGATTCAGTGGATTTGTCACCTGTTCAGCAGCTCATCAAGCTCTGCAGAATCACATAGTGATTGAAGCAGGGAAACAACTAAAACATACTGGATACCGGCCCTCCAAGACCAGGATTGAGAACCCCTGATTTAAAGCTGCAATGGCAAATTTGGAAAACAAATTAGCTTAAAACATGTTTTCATGCCTCCTAACAATGTTCTAACATAGTAGAGCTATAAATATATTGTGGAGATTAAAAATAAATAAATAAAGTGGTTCTCTTGCATTTGCCTAAAAACCTTTGCTGCACTTCTGCTCTTCCCTGGGTCCTCCACTCATTCCACACTCACGTATTTAGCAACAGAACACTACTGGTGTGAGATGTTCTCCACGCAGTAATGTCAGAGCAGGAGAAACAGCCGGCTGCTACCACTTCAACTTTAGGACAGAGTCCCTAAAAGAAAACTCCATTTGAAGTCACGGACAACAAAAGACGTTTGGACCTAGACACTTTGAGCCTAAAATACGGTATTGAACCTTTTCACAATATTCTAATTGTCTGAGATTTTGAACCAATATATGTAAATTTGTGTGTGTGTGTGTGTGTGTGTGTGTGTGTGTGTGTGTGTGTGTGTGTGTGTGTGTGTGTGTGTGTGTGTGTGTGTGTAATAATGAAAAATCAGAAGGGTCAGTTTGATGTTAGTGTGAATTTAGTCTTGCAGCAGATTAAAAATAATATTATTAATAATAATGAATTAAAATGAAAGCGATTATTTAAAATAGTTTCACAGCAGTTAGCATTTAGATTATTTTGAAATAAATCTATTTATACTATACACAATGTTATTTGGAGGAACTTCATTGTGGGATAAACTTCAGATTTAAATCTGAATTTTATTGAGTAAATGTAGATTCATGAATTCAGGCTGATTAAATAAATTCTTGGAAAAATATTTTACACCTGTGAGCGCCCAAACACTTGCACACTCTCAAATGAATGAAGATTGTTGTAATCCAAGCAGGGCCTGATGCATACACTAATCCATATGAATGCATATAACTTTACGTATACATTGATAACACACTTAGACATAAATCACCATATTTTAACCACAACATAAAATAAGGATGTTGTGGTTAAAGGGCATTAGCTGTTGTATTTACAATCCTGACCATCACTTAAACAGAACTTACTATCTCTGTGTGTGTGTGTGTGTGTGTGTGTGTGTGTGTGTGTGTGTGTGAAAGCTTTTAGTGGGATGGAGACTGAGCGATTCCTCCTCTCTAACTGCCAGAGAGACCTCATCGCATGTCTGATTGTTGGTCTATGGTTCTGGCAAACACACACACACACACACACACACACACACACACACACACACACACACACACACACACACACACACACACACACACACACACAGCTCTCCACACCCCGCCCTCACACTCCTTTTACGTTCTTAAATATTGATAAGTAGCTTTGCAACATTAATATCTTAGATGGCTTACAAGAACACTTAAATAAAATCTCACATCCCCTCCCTCCTGCACCTCCCCTCTCCTCCAGCCTCTCACTTGTTTTTCATTTGTATAATGCATTTGTCTGTTTGGGAAGCACAGGGGTGGGGGGTGGGGGGATTAAAGGGTGTGTGTGTGTGTGTGTGTGTGTGTATGTTTGTGTAATGAAAGTGAGTACAGTACATTGTTTTTGCATCTCATATAAATATGCAGAAGTATGTGCAAAAATAGTTTCTTGTCATAAAAAATGAGATTAAAATTTAATTAAATAATTTTTTAATTTTTAACCAACCTGTTCTAGTAAATTCTAGTAAAACTCCTTAAAGCTAAAAACAATTATAGCAAATTTTATTTGTCTTAGCATTTACTTCAGAGATAAAACTTCTTCTGTTGTGTGTTTTGATCATCTGCAGAAGGAAAAATAGCCTTTTTGTAAATATTCTATATTATTATTATTATCAGTTTTAAGATTAAACATTAAAATGACCTGCTGAGATACAAGTTAAGATTGGGAAGAAAAAAGTGATGAAATGTTGAGATTTAGGCTCCATCTCTCCTTCATTTATTTTTCTTCCATGTTTGCACCCCGTTTCCACCGACAACCAACAGTTTTGGTGAGAAAAACAAAAACTTTAGAAGAATGAAAGTGGAGATATTTTGTAGACTCAGTTTTTGGTTCTTCCTGTGTGAATGTGTGATAAAGAGCCTTTCAGAGTGGTGTAGTGGGATTAGTGTGTGCATAATAATAATAATAATAATAATAATAATAATAATAATAATAATAATAATAATAATAATAATAATAATAATAATAACTTTATTTAAAAAGTGCTTTCAAACAAAGTGCTGAACAGTAAAGGATAAAAACAGTAAAATAACCCGCATCAATGCAAGTTTATATTATGATTTCCAGAATAGTCAAACTAGAGAAAATAACTAAGAGCAGGCTGAGGAGGTAAGTAAACCTTGTTGGGCTCTTGAATCTGACTGTTTTTGTTGTGTTTCAAATCATTAACATAACTGAGGGTTATAAGAAAATGGTTACTGGTTAAATTATAAAAAAGGTTTAGTCTTTTCCCTCAGAGCATCAATGGCAAAACTCATGGAACACATACCAGACCAGACCGGACCATACCAGCTTCATTTGTATAGCACTTAAAACACCCGCAGGACCAAAGTGTTGTAGAACAAATGAAAACAGAATCAACAATAAAAACAAAGATCCATAGAATAAACAAAACAGCCAGAAACTTAAAACAATAAAAAAGCAGACTAAAAAAGTGTTAAAAACAAAATAAAATACAATTTAAATAATAATAAAAATGATCCAAAACTAATTCAAAGTCAGCATCTCAGATGGTGTCAAAGGCCAGAGAGAAGAGGTGGGTCAGTGATTTAATATCAGACAGTGAAGAGGCTTGTCTGATATTTAAAGGACGCTCATTCCAATCTAGGAGCTGCAAAAGCGCGATCGCCTCTTTCAGCTGACCTGAGGGAACGGAGGGGATGTTTGGGTGTAGCATCTCATACAGGTAAGGCAGGCCAAGGCCATTAAGAGATTTAAAAGCAAATAAAATAATTTTTAAAATGAATCCTAAAAGGCACAGGCAGTCAGTGCAAAGAGGCCAGAACAGGGGAGATGTGATCAAACTTCTTTGTTCCTGTTCAGAGTCGGGCAGAAACATTTTGGACTCTGGAGCTGAGAGATACAGACGTCCAAGACCTTTACAGTAGTCCAGCCGGGTTGTGACAAAGGCGTGGATTACTGTTTCAAAATGCTTTTAGGACAGGATTGACTTTTCCTTTGCCAGTTTCCTTAAATGAAAAACGCTAGATTTAACAACTGATCTGATGTGGTTGTCTAACTTTAGTCCAGCATCCACTTTGACCCCAAGGTTAGTAACGGTCGGCTTAATGTACTGGGCCAGAAAACCAACTTCTATGTTGGAGGTCTTAGTGGAGCTACCAAAAACAATCACCAGGCTTTTACTTCATCCAGACAGAAAAACAGGGTATTCAGAGAGCTTGAGCTCATATTTTTAAAGTAGGAAATATATTTGAGTGCCGTCCGCATAACAATGAAAAGTTATCCTATACTTTCTAAGAACAGAACCAAGAGGAAGGAGGTACAGCCAGAATAGGAGGGGGCCCAACACCAAGCCTTGGGGAGCCCCACACCTGAGAGGGGCAGAGGAGGACACATGGTAAGCAAAGCGAACGTAGAATATATGGTCAGCTAAATACGATCTGAACCAGTCTAAAGCTGCACCACTGATGCACCCCCCCCCCCCACACACACACACGCACATTGTGAGAGGAGAAAGTAAAATCCCAGGATCCACTGTATCAAAGGCAGATGACATGTCTAAAAGCATAAGGAGAACACAGTCACAGAATCAGTTGAAGGGTTGATGAAAGTATTTTAATCCTTCAAAATGAGTCTCAAACACCCACATGTACCTCAGATACTCACAAAACATTTTTATTATTTTCTTCATGCTGCAGCTTAAACCACAACAATAACAACAAATACATTCTTTAAGTTTTACATTTAGCTAACTAAATGTATTATTAAGTATTTGTCCTACAGTTCATTTACACAAAGCATTGTGGGTATTTTAGGTCTTTGTAAAATATACAAGCTTGGTTTTTGATTCCCTGTTTGATTTCAAAAAGACATTTCTACTGTCTTCCTCAACAATTCAACCCAATCAGGCAATCAGGAAAAACAAAATAAAAAAAAAAACTTTATTTTTTTCTCCAAATGCCTTTAATACACCGTCATACTTCCGGGTTGATCTATGAATATTTTTTTAATTCCCTCAACAATTTGAAAGTCGGCACACATAAAGCAGATGTAACTGCTTGTTCTGAAGTTGTTACACCCACACACCGTGTCATTTTATTTGACAAACAGTTGTTAAATGGAGAAATTATCAGATAAAGACAAACAATTCATCAATACCAGCTGCAACAACCCATCAGCATGATCTCATTTATTAAAAGCCTTAAATCTTATTTCACTCACTAAGAATGATGGTGTCCTGTTAGGACAAACAGCATGTGTGATTCAGTGTGTTTTCTGATACGTAACTGGACAAGAATGAACTCTTCTGAGGTCCTCAGAGGCTGATGGAGAGTTTTAAAGGGATTAGAACCAGATTAGGGACCAACTGGGAGAGATTAGCCCCCTGACTCGATATTATGGTCGCTCACACAGCAGTTTTCAGACACACACACACACACACACACACGCACGAAAGCACTTCAGGAATTTCAGACTTTTTGAAATTATACTTTACTCAGTGTGTACTTTTTTGAAAATACAAATTTGTTTTTCAGCAAAGTCAAATCACTTTCTGACAGGTGTCTGAATAATTTCCCTAACACACCCCGTTATGGGTTTTATGTGAACACAACCACACGTGCACACAGACAAAAAGGCCCCCTTGACCATGTATTTACCCGAGCGAAGCATCTTCCTTCAACAAGACAAATATTTGGTCCAGAGCGTTCACCACTCCTGTGCACGCTGTGTGTGTGTGTGTGTGTGTGTGTGTGTGTGTGTGTGTGTGTGTGTGTGTGTGTGTGTGTGTGTGTGTGTGTGTGTGTGTGTGTGTGTGTGTGTGTCACGGGGCGGTTTTCCAGGGGAAACCAAATGGAGAAGAGTGATAGGCTGACGTACAGTGAAGTTCATCAAAGTCATGGCGTGAAAAGGGAGTCATTTTTCATTGGCTGAGGGGTCCCATGCACCTGCAACCTGCAGCGCCGAGCCCACCTGAGAGAGGGAGGTGGGGTGAGGAGGGAGGAGGAAAGAGGGAGCGACAGGAAGACTGTGACAGAGGAGGAGGAAGAGTCGCCAGGAGAAAGCAGGAGCACGAGGGAGGGAGAGCGTGGGTGATACTGGTGGTTGGGACAGTTTGAACGACAGCGTTCTCCCTTTTACATTTCACACCCGGACGCTCCTCGCACCGCCGGGAGGAGGAGGAGGAGGCAGTGGGGAGGTGTGGAGGAGTTGTGTTTGGTGTGGGTTGTTTGGCTCAAGGGAGAAAGATGGGAAGATACATTCTGGAGATGTTATTATTATACGTTTACCTTGTTTTGGACTCAGAAGAGGGACTAAAAAATGATAAAGAAACTCCACAAACACACTTTTGTTTTCATTCAAAAGGCAGAAAGTTTATCATCAAAACAAATCAGCCATAATGCATCGTTTCAGTATGCATCTGAAATTATATTTAAAATGGATGAGTGGCTATTTTAATAAGTTAAAGACAATCAGACAGCAGATCATGTTTAAACTCAGCAGTGTGGATTTGAAAATTAACAGTACCACATCATTAGGGTATTTAAAAAAATAAATATAGAAAATATAAAATCAACTTTAAATTTGTGATCTTAATTGTCAAATGAGAACACTATAAGGGGCAATGAGGCAAAGATATAACCTTTTTTAACTGTGAGATCAAATTCACAGATATTTTTTCATTATATTCATTGGATTTTAATGAGTTTTCTTTTTTTTATTACCCCATCTTGCACAATAGTGATCAATGCCACCACATTGGTTCTTTATAAAAAAAAATATAGATCTGACAAGAATTTATCTTGAAGCCAAATAACTTTTCAGATGAGATATTCAGTTTTTGCTTTTTTGTAATGGATATTGAAAATTCCTTCTACAAAATCAACAGAAAAATTACAAAAATGTATTTTCTCCATTCATTCCAACAAATAGTTACACATATTAGGGAGTTACTGTACATGGTTTATATATGACTGCATGAGGATAAATGTGAGTGTGTCTGTGGTCTCCAAACACGAGAACAAAAATATAAAGTCTGTTAAATGCCAAAAATGGCATCTTTGATCCAAAATGGCTGACTTCCTGTTGTGTTTAGGCCATTTAGGCCATGTGCCTTGGTCAGTGTAAATAAATGAGCCACATTTCTGAGCTCAGTGTGAAACTTGTCAAGAGGCTACACTTTAGGGGGTTCACGAACCCAAGCTTCAGACCAACAAAATAGCATTTGTCAAGACGTGCAACCCCAGATATCAGCTTTGACAATTAAAACATGCTTAAAAAGCTAAATAATTTAGTGCAAAAAGAAAACTACTTCAGTTCATGCGCCCTTATATACAATTGTGACAATGTATTTAAGTTATACCAGAATAATGCCAGAAATATAGCTTATGCAATTGTTTTCAAATTGTTTTAATTTTTTTTATTTCTGTAAATCATCTCAAGACCCCCTGTGTAGTTCTTGGTCACCCACAGTGGGACGCGCCCCAACTTTGGGAACCACTGCTCTAGAGTAATTTATTTATTTAGAAAACCATAAAATACAAACATTTTCATTGGATCAGATGTGCATTTTTTCTCCATCTTCAGTCTTCTAGAAATTCAGTATTTTTGGCAGGAGAAAGAATAAAACAGAAATGCTTAACAGCAACATAATGAGTAAGCAATGCAGCATTATTTGTGACAGCAGTTTGCAAATGTTTCCCAGCTTTGCTTGCCAAGAATGATATTGCTTTGTGTTGGTACAGAAAAGTGTTAAAAGTTTAAATACGGTGCTAAATATGTTCTTAAAAGAATTTTTGTTCTTTTAATCCTACTAGCACAGCTTCTTCGCTGAATGTTTACTGGGTTTTTAACCACAGTAGGAGAAAACAGTGAAAGACAACCATCATTTCATTTTGTTGGCAGCAGGGTGTCACCTGCAGCACATTGAGGTCATCACAACCGTGTGATGTCCATCGCGTCAGTCAACACACTTTTGATTGTAGACACTCCTCATTGTTGCCCCTGGCTATAGAAACCCCACTATACTACACGCTGTACTGGACCCATAACTCAGCCACTGTCAGGCAAAACACACACACACACACACACACACACACACACACACAGGTAAGGACAAATACAAATAGACTGAACATGACAGAAACACAGACTCTGAAACACATGGTCCAGCAAACACTCACATATCACTTAACTCTGTGTCCTGCTGCTTTGGTCTGAGCATCCGGACTCTCACTCACTCACAACAGACGACTGGAAATGAAGCTAATCCATCACCAGAAACAAACACACACACACACACACACACATGGCAGGAATTGTCACCTTCACAGCTCAACTATTATCATTTTGACATCTATGCCTGCTGGACACTGTAGCTGCTGTGATGAATTCATAAATGCACATGTGTACAATCATGTGTGAGAATGCATGTCCAAGCACAACATACAAGACCAAATAGGAAATGGACAATGAAAGCATCCGTCATTTGTGTCTTCCAATGTTATAAATGCATAAAACAAAGAAAATGGTTCAAATGTCACCATGAAAGGCAACATTAATCAGTTTGACACTAATTCAAATTTTCTCCTAAAGTTTTGATTTTTTTGATCAACTACACACAGATTTCGTGTCTTTAAATATGATGTAGTACAAGTTCTTGAGTGAATATTTAAAGGGGATATATTATGATTTTTTTTCTTGAGTTATAAGAGTCCTATAGTCTATAAAAACATTTTAACGAAGTTCTTTGCACATAATCCCTCTCACAATTTCTGCACTTTAAATCTGGACAGTTTCAGTACCTTCCAGAATGAACCATTTTAGGGCTCTGTCACTTTAAGAAAACAAGCTGGAACTGGCCACACCCACCCATCCCCACTCATGCTGCTATAAGCTGAGAAGCTCCAATTTCTGGGAGGGGCTCCAAGTAGAGCCACTACTCTATCTTTGACAGGTGAAAGGGGGTTTATGCTAATTTCCCCATTTGTGACATCACAACCGAGGACTTTTTGAAACGGCTTGTTTTAGACATATACTTCCTAAAACCAAACACCAACTGAAAACAGATGGACTTATTTTTCAAGTTTGGAGTGTTTATAGAAACAGTAGAGACCCCCATGGCAGCAAGAAAGAACGCAAATGGGGATTTTAACTTAGAGTAACTTTAGTATTACATAAATAGTACCTTTTTTTAAATGGTCAGAATCTGTCGTGACACATTTTAATGGTGATCTGACTTTGCGTGTTTTTTCTAAGACAAGCACTACTTTGTACTGTTTAAAATGAAACCATTTTTTTTGCTGCAAACCAGCGAACATGCAGGCAACTATAAGTGATACAAAATTCAAACAAAAATCACCTCCCAAATCAACATCAAGAACACAAAACTCCTCTGAGGCCTGGCAGTGTGCATGTTTGACAGCTTCTAGCTGGCAGCGCTGCAGTCCCACCCAGCAGCTTGCTAAAGGCTACTGCAGCGTTGTTTCATGGCTCTCTTGTTACTGGGCTGTAAATTCAGCGGATGGCTCCTGTCTCTGAGTATTGATCCACTTCGTCACCTTGAACCTCAGTATTGACACATGGGGCGACGCTGAGCGGGGAAAAGCGGCAATTTACCGACCCTCAATTATGACATTCATAGATGATGTCACAACAGGGGCGAGGGGCTTTGAGACCAGAGTGCAGTTTGTCGAGGGATTGAGTCCATTTGTCTGAGCTTTGTACATCAAGACACACCCTCAAACACACGCACACACTCACACACACATACACACACCAAGTAAAGGTTCTCCACCCTAAACGGCATTTAATGGCACCCAGTGTGCTTGTGTGAGACTTCCATGTGCTTCTGACTGTGTTGGTGTGTGTATCACCTCTGACAGCCGTTCTCTGAGCTGTCTTTTCAGTCCCCAGACAGATGGTTCACCGGACCGTGTCATTAGCAGAGTACAGTTGACCATTATAATGTCATATCCAATACTATATCAGATTGAATGGGAAGAGACAATCTGTCCTCTGTTCAGGAGCATCTTTAGTAACATGAAGACAAAACATAAGCATTAATTATATATTTATATTTTTTGTATTGTTGAGCAAATTATTACAAAGATATTCTACTTAGTAATGATGTGTCACTATCTCATTTTTCTACCTGACACATTTCAAATCTCAGTTGAATGACAGAAAAAATATTAGCGGAAACAATTTATCCTCATTAATAACAAAGTGCAAAACTACAGCTCAAGTGAGTGGTGCTAAAAGTAGGCTGTTAAAACATGTTACCACACTAAAACATAGAACCTATTGAAATGTATATATGTTAAAGATGTTTGGTAACACTTTACAATAAGGGTCCCTTTATTAACGTTAGTTAGTGCATTATTAAGCATTACTAAACCATTAAATAAAGTATTAACAACTGCTTTTATGCATTACATAGCGTTAATAAACATATTATTTAATGCATTATTAAGCCATTAACTATTGTTTATTACTGAACCTTAGTTAATGCAGTAATAAGCATTAAATAATATTTAATTACTTAGCATCATGTGTTTTACTCTGCAGTAATTAGCATGATAGTTGATGTGTTAATAAACCCGTAATAAATACCTAAGTAATCATTTACTATGGTTGTGTATTTGCAGTGAATAAACAGTAAGTAACAGCTAACTAATGCATCCACTTATCCTACCCTGTATTTTGGATGTTACTTGGATGGGCATTAATAAACAATTAATTACTCACTTACTAATGCTGTACTGTGTACGTCAACAGGTAGCCCTTACCTGACCTTAGGTAAGGTAAAAACATGTATCCCTTTAGAAACACTTGCTAAATGCTTAATAGACTCATACGCATTATTTAAGTATTACTTATCCATAGTTAACCATTACTAAATGACTTTTGGACCCTTATTGTAAAGTGTAAACATGTATAATAAATAAATAATTTCAAAAAGAACAAGTATCAGTGAACCTCCTCTTTAAAAAATAAAGCACCTGCAGAAGTGAACTTCTACAAACTGCAAGTTTGTAGAGACTTTTACTGCAAAGTTTGAAGGCGCGCGCGCGCGTGTGTGTGTGTGTGTGTGTGTGCATACTTTAGCCAAGGGACAGTGTTACAGAAAAAGGAAATGTCAAAACCAGTATTTGTCTTTAATGTTTGCAAAGTGCTGACATTTTAAATATTAGGCTATTTAACACAGAGGTAGAAGGATCAATTTAATAATCAATCAGAGTACTAACAAAAATACCTTCTACATGTGCAAAAATGTACTACTCTAAAGCAAAAATAAGAAAATATACATAATAATTATGATTACAGAGCGATATTATGGTATTTAAAGTTAAAAGAATAGCTCTGTATTTTTTTTAGGTCACCATATTTTCAGAAACATTAAAAGGTTTTTTGAGGACATAATTATGATCTCTCAATAACCCAACTTTGGGTCTTGACCTCCACATGAAGCACGCTGCTATATTGCATTACAAATGGATTTCAAATTGAACCCATATCAAATGTCACATATCTGATTCAGTAAGTAGTGGCCAGGGGCCACCCAGCCATCGTTAATACTGTATTCACAATCCATTGATGAGATCATGAAAAACTCTGTGTGTATGTTTCTGTGTGTTTACCCTCCTAAGGTTCACCCCGACATGTGCCGACACTCATAAACACACACACACACACACACACACACACACACACACACACACACACACACACACACACACACACACACACACACACACACACACACACACACACACACACACACACACACACACACACACACAAAGACACAATCCCCCAGGGCCTGAGTGCTCTGAGTGTTGACCGCTGAGGATGTGGGTCAGAAAAAGAGGGCAAAGACAGAAAGGGGCTCTTAACAGGCCACACAGATGGGCTGCTGTCACACAGACAAACACACACACGTGCACATGCTTTGGGAGGTCAGGGTTCACCTGCAGAAGCTCCGGTCACTTTCCATCCATCAGTTTTATTACAAGGGCCGAGGCAGAAATATTGAACGAGATTCAAGAGACAAGATTGTTGAAGAGAAAAGACACAAGACGGATGAGATAATGCTGTAAATGAACCGTCATGCTGTTACAATTTTCCCTGAAACAGGATTTTCTACACCAAACCTGCTAAATCTATAATTAATTTTGGTTCAAGTTGGATGATCAAAAAAACTTTTGTCTATTTGTTGAATTTTATTTTATTTGTTGGTGTCGTCAAATATTTAATTTGACAAAACATAGAAAAATGAAGTTTAGTAAAATAATATGTTGCTGGATTTTATATCTTTTGAGCGTTCATTCTGTGTCTTTCTAATTATTATCACTTTTTCTTTCTTTTACACAGTCAGGAGTTGTTTTTACCTTCTTTTTTCTGCTGACGTTTCGATCGCAACTGCGAACATCCTCAGAGCTACATCGCCTTGGCGGCGTCACGGTCCTCTGCTGCCCGTGGATAAACGGAGAAGGAAGTGATGCCGCCAAGGCGACATAGCTCTGAGGATGACCGCAGTTGTGATCGAAACGTCAGCAGAAAAAAGAAGGTAAAAACAACTCCTGACTGTGTAAAAGAAAGAAAAAGTGATAATAATGTTGCTGGATTGTGGCTTTGCCAAGCTCTTTTTAATCTCTGCTATTTTGAGTCTTCGAGATGCAACTTTACCATACATCAGCAGCATGCTACTGCGATGATCACCGATCGCCCCCGGTACACCATTCTTCAACCTCAACAGGATGATGGAGTTGTAGGTTGGGCATGAGACCTGCAAAGGCCCACCCTGCTTCAAATTTTCAATGACCAAGCCAAAGTGCAAACGGGATCCACTCAAAGATACTAGCCAGACTTTGCATCAAAATCATTGAAATTCATTTCAGCTACATTGCAACATCTATGTAAATATAAATCACATCACTTTTTCATTTCTTTAACCAATTTTGTCATAAATCGTTATAAAATTAAATAAAATTGTCTCAGCTTGAAGAAGCTAACAGCTAGCATTAGCAACTCCACAACACAGCACTTATTTAAGCTTGAGTTATTATGGAGATAACGCACGAATGTTGCAGAGTAAATCGAGGCAGCAGTAGAGTTGTTAGGTCACTGGCCTCTACAGTGTCACTGTTAGACAATCAGACGTTTGCGTATCATGAAAATGAATGAGTAAAACTCGTAATCCTGCTGTTTTCCAACCCCCACTCTTTCTTCTACTTCCTGAAACAAGAGTTTTTTCCCCCACAGAAAATGACTCACAAAGCATTCATTCATACTAGAGACCACAGCAGATTTGTTGAAAAAACAAATGAATGAGGCAAGGCAGCTTTATTTGTATAGCACATTTCATACACTGAGATAATTCAATGTGCTTTCCAGGAGCAAGAATAACAAAATCAACACGGCAGCATAATTAAAATACACAAATACATTTAGAACAAATTAAATACACAAATTAAATCAGATTTAAGAGTCAGCTCAAAGGCTAAGTTAATGGGTGAGCAGTTACAGTGCATAAGAAACATTCATAGGCAGATTAATGCATGAAAATTTTCAATTTTGATTTAAAAGTTACTAGAGTTGGGGCACATTTGAGGTTATGAGGAATCTGATTCCATCTGTGAGCAGCATAGTAGTTTAAAGCAGCGTCACCCTGTTTGGTTCTGAATGAGAGCTTTAACGTCCCACTAAATGCCACCTGGATCCCCAACATGTTACTACCATGATTATAAACTACTGCATCATATTATTACAGACATCTGTGCTTTCTCACAACCTATAATGTTTTTGCATGCTTTTCCTGAATTTCCCACAGGTCTGAACACCAGGCATATTAGTTGTGAAGAGGACTTGATGACTTAGGTTTATGTTACTAAAAGTTAGCTACTGGTTTAACAATAAACAGTTCAATAAAACACAATGAATGTAAGTTGAAACTACCAATAAGTAAATGATAGGTCCATTAGAAAAGCTTTATTAAACTTGTTTGTTTGTGTCACACCATCTGACCTGTAGAATAAGGTCCCAGGGTGTGTGTTTCCGTGTGTGCACAGGTCCGTGTCCCCTTATTTCCCAACATGTTCCCATGGGAGAGTAGCAGCCATTTTGTCCTGTCACTCCTCTGTGCTTTTTTCCCTCTTCGCCTGTCCAATAATGACAGTTTAATTTGCCATCCAATTACACCTGAGCGGTATTTAAATGAGCCAATCAGGACTTCTGACAAGATGACGAGTTGCTCCAGTTAGCACTCTGATGTGGAGGTCGATTTACTCTCTGACTCACTCTGTGGTACTGTTGGGGGACTCGATCAACACTGTAGTCTGTGCCTCGCTGTTCTGTTGTTTTTTGTTATTGATTTTTTTTGTTTATTTTTTTACAGAAATTTACAAAACAGAACCAGCATTTTGATTAGGGATGGGGGGAGGTGAAGCAGAACAAATATGGAGAAACAAAAGGAGGCGCAGCAGGCAGAGGTTGATCTTAATCCCCTCTTGTCCCATCCTGGGTGTAAATAATGTTTGAGCTTCTTATCCTGCTCATTTATGTAATGGTGGTCTGAGCATCCTCCTCCTGAGGCCTGGAATGCATCCTTTATGAGTCTGTAAAGGATATTTCTCATAGGAAGTACTTTGCACAACAACTCTTAGTATCTTAATGTGTAACTATGTGTTTCCTGTACTGAGGGACATTTGAGTCTTTTTCTACTAACATTGCGCATGTGTGTGTGTGTGTGTTTCTTGGGGGGGGGGGGTGCAAACCTTGATTAAAGAGCCATTTTAATCTCCTTTTTGCTTTCCCAAAGTCCCCCTCATAAGCATAACTACCTCCTGACCACACAATAACTGTAACTGTGTTTTTTAATACCGAGTGATGGTAAGTAAAAATAACCTGCGTCTAATATCTTCAGATTAAATACATCTCTTAAAGTCTGGCTTTGGCCTGCTGAGTCACTTTAAGCTGTCCTCACACACACACCAATAGGCACAGATGCTGTTCTGGCATAGGCTCCACCATATAATCACAGAGGCCTAACCATACTTAAAGATATTAAATGTAGCTGGGGAAGGCTTTGCAAATTGCACTTAAACGTGTGACCTGAACTGAGTGTCCTTTAAGCGCCGAGGAGGAAATACTCTGCTTGATGAGCAACAGTGCAGCAGAACTCTGCAGTCAGACGGAGAAGAGGAACTCGTTACAGTAATGACTCTCTGTGGTCGGGCCAGAAACAAGGCTTTAATGCTGCTGGAGATGTAGATATAATTACCAACAAGGGCAGGCGCCAGATGCATGAAAATCTGCACTTTTTAGTGTTTATATGGAATGTCAGAGCTGAATATTTTTAACTGTGAAGTTATACTGTTATTGTTAATTCTCCTTTATTTCATAATTCTCCAAGTGTATTCAAACATCTCCTCCAGGTAAAGCCAATAAAAACAATTATATTCTGTACAAAATCAAATATGATGAGTAAAAACAAAACAAACAAATGTATTTTAACCAAAGAAGATGAAAATCACAGCATTTTATTATGGAAATGAGAAAGAGGACCAGCACATCCTGCCCTGTCTGCAAAGGATGAACTCATCAAGCCTGTTTCCACTGTTAGAACTCCCAGGTAACTTTAGCAGACCTTCACAGCATGCGCGTGGCTCCATTTCGCCAGGTCGCCCTGAAAGGACCACTTTCGGCTCTGTTTCAGGGACCAACCAAGTACCTGAACTAAGGTAGGTACTTATGGCCCGGTAGAGTCACTAGACGGGACTTGTGGTTAACTCAGACTGATCGGTTGTAACTTAGAAATGATATCGGCAGACATCACCAAACAACTGGCATTTGTAAAATTGAAGAAGTTGCTGGTGAAGCAGAATGAAAGGGAAAGAAAATAATCAGCATTCACCCTGATTTAAAATCGTGTTTAAACTCTGAGTGCAAAAAATGCGCTGGCAATCCCCCCACAGCGCCGTAATTGACTTAGCTTTGTTGTCTGCAGAGCGGCGTGAGAAACGATGCTTCTTCTGGTCATTGAACACCACTTTTTATGTCACACAGCTTCTCTTCCACTCCCCCAAATGGGTTAAATTATGGCATACTTTGAACAAATAAAACCTTTTCAATGGTATTAAAGGAAAAGTTCGCTTTTTTAGACATTAAGTTTTATGTCTTCCTTCACCCACCCAGTGCTCTGTAAACTTTGACCCATTTCACACACACCCCCCTGCTCAGAGATTTTCAGGGGAGAAGTGATTCAGAAAGGTAGTTCTGGCTAGTTTCGGGGGCGCTTTATCTGCGCCGTTTAGCCTCACAAAAGGATTAGCCTCTGAAAGCATGGCTAATTTGCATCTCACAAACAAAGAGAAAAAAATTACAACGTCACATTACAACGGGACTATTTTTTGTCATTCGTATCCCTGCGCCGCTCCCCGCAGCTATAGAACGGGCTCGTGTCTGGCTGCTAATCCTGGCTGTATGAGTGAAACAACAACTTCTAAATTCACTTAAAAGTAGTTTTTCTTAAATATATCGAGCCATGGTGCGTACCTGCAGGTTCCCGGGTTGTAACAATAAGGATGTTACAGGATCACCTTTTCGGTTTGACACTTTTCCTGCTAAGGACGTTTCTCTAAGGCATCAGTGGCTTTTAGCAATCGGCTACTCCAAGGATACTCGGCTGGAACGAGTCAAAACCTTTCGTTTGTGCAGTGCACACTTCAAAGAGGATGATTACATCAGGAAAAAGTTCGGGAAAAGTGAAAGACTGTTTTTGAAGAGTTCGGCCGTACCAGAAATCTGGGTAAGTTTTGTTTTTAAAAAATTATTTATTCCGCTATGTCTGCCGTATTCATGCAATCATCTTCGCATTTTAGCGCATTATTTATGCAATCATCTTTACACCGATGGTTGATCATAGACTGCAGTAGCTTTGTCAACAATCTGTGTTGATGTGTGTGTTTTGTGTAGCAAATGCANCTTACCCCCAAATTCCACTATCTCCGCTCCGCTCCGCTCCGCTGCGGCACGAACTCCGCAGCAAAAACGGTTCCTTTGTAGTCAATCAGAGCTGTTCCACTACTGCGGCCGTGCGGCGCAGTGCGCCGCCCGCCGTTCCGCCATCCGGCAAAAATAGATTCGATCCTATTTTTGCCGGACGCCGGAGAACCTCCGCAGTCAATCTACAGAAATCACAACCGCCCAACAGGAAAGTGAGCAAGCACAACTTCCGTTTTTTCACAATAAATCTATAAACAAAAGCGTTTTTTTGTTTCATATGTACAGGTATTTTTATCTAATGACTATTACATGTATACACATTCGTCTCAAAACATTTTTTACGTGTTTACACATTTGAAGACCGTGTTAAAAATATTTTAATCACAGAATGATTTGTTTGGATCTAACTTCCGCATTTATTGCTCGGACTGTATCGCGAGATCTGGAAACTCCCGCGCATGCCTGTTTGCGCACCTCAGGTCTCCGCACCGGGGCGGAGCCGTTGTAGAGCGGGTATAGTGTGAATTGAGTTCGGAAGCGAGCGGCGGCGGAGAGCGGGGGCGGATCGGAGCGGAGCGGAGATAGTGGAATTTCGGGGTAAGCCCTGTCACCTTACCCCCTCCCACGAATGTCCTGGAACTCCTATGGTGGAAACGTGGGTATTGTCTGTGAGATTTTATCCCTTTTTACCAATTTTTGCTTTGGTCAGACTGACAATGCTTCCATAACTTGCTTCTTTATGGTCTGAAGCAGGGGTGTCAAACTCCGGTCCTCGAGGGCCGCTATCCCACATATTTTAGTGTTTTCCCTGTTTCAACACACCTGATTTCAATCAGCAGGTGATTAACAGGCTTCTGGAGAGCTTGATGAGCTGCTGCACAGGTGAATCAACTGTGTTGGAACAGGGAAACAACAAAGAGGTGCAGGATGTCGGCCCTTGAGGACTGGAGTTTGACACCTGTGATCTAAAGTATGAATAAGTCAGCTCTGGGCATGTCCTTATGTCATAGTTACAATTATGTATGAAATAAACGGTGCATGTGCTTTTTGACAACTTGTGCTTTTGCAGTGTTTATACATTTGTTCCCAGTAGAGTGCCTCTTGTTTATTAGCAGGCACACTAATGCAACAGTCAGTGGTTTAATGGAGTGAAAAGTGTAGACAGCAACAAAAAAAGATGCAAATATAGTGAGAAACAAAACATTATTGACATGAATAAACAGATGAAAGACACAGTTGGGAAATCAGATGGTTTATGTTTTATCTGTTTGTTAATTATTTCACTAGCTAATTTCCTTCTGTATTTAGATTATTGTTCAATACTGTTCATTTGAGATTCGGGCCAATAAACAACAGGAAGTTAGATGTGAAGAAGAATGATAACTTTAAAAAAAATAGAGAAATAAATTAAGATTAGAAGGAGAGAAGCAGGAGAAGAATTGTAAGAAAATATGTGGATTTTTTTGGCAGCGGTCCAGTCATCACTCTGCGTAAATGATTTGACTCTTTTATCAAATTGCAGGTTAAAGACTCAAGTGCATGACTGCTAAGGAAAGCAGAGCACACATAATGGCATCTGAATATCTCTGAATCAGGGGCTTTGCACATAAAAACACACAGACTTGTACATTTAGGTGGAGCAAAGCATGCTGGGCTTTCCCAAAAGCGAGGGCTGTCCCGCTGTGCGACTGACAGTATCCTTCATTAACTCCATCACACACAAAACGCCCATGAACATGTCTACATCTCATTGTCACAGACACACAGGGGAGGAGCGGGAAGAGACAGGGCAGAAGGGAAAGTTGGACAAAAGAAGACTGGATGGGAAAGGGAGCAAGAGCTTGGTGTAGGGAAGAAAAGAGATAGATAATGAGAAAATTTTGTAAAAAAGAAAGGGTAGAACTACAGAAGTCTTTAAGAAGTAAAGATGTAAGGGAAGAAATGAAATGGACGTAAAGAAGGGAGGAACAGATGTAAAGAAGTCCTAGAAAAAAAGAAGTGTTTATGAGGAATCAAGGGAAATCACAAAAATAACAAAACATGACATAAAAGAATAAAAAACAAACATTATGAGAGAATATGGGAAAAAGTAATGAAAAAATATAAATTGCAATTTAAATTTCAAAGAAGAAAGCCAGGATGAGTGAGTGTGTCAAATCCTCTTGTTTTTGTTCCATCTGTGAACAAAACGAGCATCAGCAGCTCAGTTAGTTAGTTGGTTAGTTAGCAGGGGAATCGGCGAGTACTTAGGCCCAATTATCCACTAAATCTGCCTCTCCTTCTAAATGAGATTATTGCCACGTGCAGAAGCTGTGTCTCCCATTGGGTTCCATTAACTTTGATTACTCCTCATTATTTACTTACAGCTCTGCCGCTGTTATTGCTTTCNTGCTCCTCCTGTCCCTGTCACGTGGCCCTGTGGCACCGCAAGGTAAAAAAGAAGTCAGCTTCTAATTTCATTTTGGTTTGTCTTAGGACAATTCTTAGATGTTTAATTCTATCCCAATTTCATGTAATCAGGCGGAAGTCTTCCCTAGAGGGAGGGCATCACAGGCCAGGGCCAGGCATATGCTATTTGCAAATGTAATTGGTTCACCTTTATTCTGCTCCCTCTGATGTTCAGCCCGTCTTTTCTCTCACTCATTTATCTCTTATTATCGCCACATCCTTCCTTCTCTTTCTATCTTTTCCAGTAGTTCTCTTCTTCTTCATGTCCATCTTTTCTCTCTCTCTCTCCCCTCTAGGCAAAACTATCCCGGTTGTTATTGTGATTTCATATGTTTTTTCTTCTTCATTCCTGTCTCTGCAGCCTCTGGACATTGACTACAAAATCCATTATCATTTGTATATTTTAATTATGCAAATGAGGATAGCTCAGCTGGCCTCTTGGAGGCTGCAGGGGAGAAAGCAGGAACTCCATTGCGGGTGATTACAATTCATCCGCTCGTCTCGCTTTAATTGTAACAAGCTAATTACCGTGTTTCCATTTAGTTTGAACAATGCCAAAAAAGAAAAGGAAACAATGATAGCTCTGGCTGAGACGCGTGGTGAGTCTAGCTGACCCGTATGGAGGGAAAGGAGGAGGGGAGGGAGGGAAGGAGAAATGGAAGAAAACAAAGAACAACAGTTTTATAAACTGGTTGGAAGTTTTGAGGAACATTTTTTGCTTCTTGCTTGTTGAATAAAGCTAACTCAGAAACAGGAAGGAGTAAAAAATCAAGGCTTGAAAGAAAAAAAGTATTGGATTTAGTTAAATTTAAATGGTTTATTTAGCACACTCGTGTTTTCTAAATGTAATTTTCAAGCAAGAGAAACATTTCTTTGAATATTTCCTTGACCTTTAAAGCAACACTAAATAGTTTTTAACACTTTAAGCTATTGCTTTTAAACTGGTTTCAGTGGTTCTTGAGCCAGAAACTTCACATTACCACTCTGTAGCCCTCTGCTGACCAGAAACTGCACTTAACAGTTTTGATATTTGGGTAGAACACTAGTGTGAGGTCTCTTCCTGCTTTGCAGCAATAGCCGTTTACTGTGCCGGTAGCTCATATAAAGGCTAGCTGTTAGCTTTTTCAGTTCGCCGACCGTCAATAATAAGCACAAGAATTTAGCTTTTTCTGTTGGCATCATGGCAAAGCCTGGAAGAGAGTAATGTATTTATAGGTGAAGCAAAGAGCTAAAATCAGAGTGAACATCGACGTGGCCTACACTTGTTTGAGGGAGCTGAAGGAGGCTGTGAAATCCCAGACTAATGGTGACCTGGATTGGTTGCTACTGGATTGGTAAGTAATAATTTTTGTCCAACAGTGTGGATCTTTTTACTTCGTGGCTTATTTAGAATCGCGTTAATGTTAATGTTAGTGTTAGCTTGTTGTTAGCGCTAGCTACAGCAGGCTGTGGCAGGGTTGTTTACGACAGTTGTAATTCTGCTTTCAACCTGTAGGAGGGAGAAGCGGGAAACTTATTATGTGCTGCTTTAATGGTCATTTCAACAACTAATTCATGTAATGATTTTTAATACCAAGCTCCTACAAAATGTGTAACCCTAAAATTAATTTAAAATGTAAATTAGGCAAAAGAGGGATGATGGAGGGAAGTTTCTCCCTCATAAAGAACAAAGGCTATCATACCTGGACCTCTATAGGTTTATGATTCCTCTAAAACTCCAAGTTTATGTTTCTGCAGGCAGTTCTCAGTCTGAGATCGGAGGTTTCTCACAGAAATGAGTCCAGGGCTTCTGGGGATCAGGACCGGGACTCAGCTGAACAAGATCTCATTATCTCTTCCTCACAGATATGCACACACGTATAAAGTCACATAGTGCACTAACAATCAAATCAATCAATCAATCAAACCTTTATTTATAAAGCGCCTTCCACAACCCTGTCAGGAAGCCCAAAGCGCTAGGTACAATACATAAAAAACACAATCTTAAAAACAATTTAAAATAACAAAAAGCATATAAAAGAGTACAAACTGAGGAATCAACTGTACATTAGCATAAATGGGAATTAGATATAGTAAAATCCCTAAACACTCTGAGGGAACGCCAAATGGAGGAGATGGGTTTTCAGGCAACTCTTAAAAACCGGCAGAGACGAGGACAGCCTTATTGATGGCGGCAACTGATTCCAGAGTCTCGGGGCAAGGATCGAGAAAGCTCGGTCCCCTCGAGTACGACACCTAGAGCGAGGGACAACGAGCAGGCGTTGGTCAGAGGAGCGCATTGTGCGTGATGGGGAATGTCTTTTTAACAGTGTGGCTAGGTAGGGTGGAGCACCACCCTGGAAGAAATGAAATACAAAGACCAGGAGTTTAAAATGTGAACGATAACAGACCGGAAGCCAGCATAATGAAGCCAGAACCGGACTGATATGGTCCCATTTCCTGGTCCCTGTCAGAAACCTAGCTGCACTATTTTGCACCACCTGTAGACGGCGCAGTGATGTCTGACCTAGACCAGCATACAGCGAATTACAGTAGTCCAGCCTAGAGAGTACGAGTGCATGGAGTACTTGCTCCAAGTGGGCTCTCGACAACACAGGCTTGATCTTAGCAAGACGTCTGAGGTGAAAGAAACTGGAACGGATAACGGAGTTTATGTGTATATCAAATTTGAGACCAGCATCTATTTTCACCCCCAAGTTTTCCACCACTAGTTTTGAGTAGGGAGCGAGAGGGCCAAGGTCAACGCCCTTCGTCCCCCTATTAGGTTGAAAAACAATGAGCTCTGTTTTTCCCTCATTCAAATGTAGATAATTTGCCGTCAGCCAACACTTCACCTCATTGAGGCAGGACACAAAGGACTGGATGGATAGACCTTTATCAGGGCACAAAGGGGAGTAAATCTGGCAGTCGTCAGCGTAGAGATGGAACGACAGGCCATGTTTACGAAATATCGACCCAAGAGGGAGCAGATAAATAGAAAACAAAAGAGGACCAAGAATCGACCCCTGGGGAACCCCCCAGGAGAGCCGTTCCCAAGAAGAAAAAACATCACCCAGTTTAACACAGAAAGTCCTGTTGTGGAGGTACGACCTAAACCAATCCAGAACTGACCCCTTGATCCCCACCCATCGTTCCAATCGTTCAAGCAGGATCACATGGTCAACCGTATCAAAGGCTGCTGTCAGATCTAACATTAGAAGCACCACAGATGTACCCTGATCCAGTGATAGATATATATCATTTAACACCTTTAGTAGAGCCGACTCTGTGCTATGGCCAGACCTGAACCCTGACTGGAAGACCTCGAAAAGATCAGAAACAGCCAAATGTGAGATAAGCTGCTGATAGACGACTCTCTCGAGCAATTTAGATGTAAATGGCAGGTTAGAAATAGGCCTGTAGTTTTCAATCACAGAGACATCAGCACCTGGTTTCTTCAGAGTCGGCCGAACAACTGCTGCTTTCAATGAAGCTGGGACCACACCTGTGCTGAGGCTCCCATTTATAATCTGCCCAAGTGATGGGCAAAGACATGGAAAAGCAGCCTTCCAGAGACGAGGCGGTAGAACCTCCAATGGAGAACCAGATGGCTTCTGCCTAGCAACAAGCTTACTCAGGTCAAAATATGAGACTGTGTTGAAAGAGAAGAGCATCGGTGGTGACGGAGGAGCTGTTACAGGGTCAGTCGAGTTAACAGAAATCGCTTCCCTAATTCCTTGAACTTTTTTAACAAAGAATTTATGAAAATCATCAGGGTTTCCAGCAGCTGTTGGAGACATAAAGCTAGACTCCTGGTACACCAGGATAGAGTTCAGTGTTTTATAGAGGATCTTGGGACTTTTGGAGTTTGTTTCAATGATATTTGCATAATAGGCAATTCTAGCAGCCCTCACAGCATTCTGATAAGCAGTTAATGATGCCCTGAACAACTCACGCGAGACCTGCAGGCCATCCTTCTTCCACTTTCTCTCAGAGGATCTACACGCCCGCCTACAGGCCCGTGTGACCTCAGAGAGCCACGGCTCCCTCCTAGGCCCAGACTTGCAGGGCCTGAGGGGGGCAACCACATCCAGGACCTGATTACAGAGAAGATCAAAGTGTTGTGTGTAATGATCAATATTGGATAGATCTGGGTNTCACTTAAAAGTAGTTTTTCTTAAATATATCGAGCCATGGTGCGTACCTGCAGGTTCCCGGGTTGTAACAATAAGGATGTTACAGGATCACCTTTTCGGTTTGACACTTTTCCTGCTAAGGACGTTTCTCTAAGGCATCAGTGGCTTTTAGCAATCGGCTACTCCAAGGATACTCGGCTGGAACGAGTCAAAACCTTTCGTTTGTGCAGTGCACACTTCAAAGAGGATGATTACATCAGGAAAAAGTTCGGGAAAAGTGAAAGACTGTTTTTGAAGAGTTCGGCCGTACCAGAAATCTGGGTAAGTTTTGTTTTTAAAAAATTATTTATTCCGCTATGTCTGCCGTATTCATGCAATCATCTTCGCATTTTAGCGCATTATTTATGCAATCATCTTTACACCGATGGTTGATCATAGACTGCAGTAGCTTTGTCAACAATCTGTGTTGATGTGTGTGTTTTGTGTAGCAAATGCAATTCTTCATCCATGTACTCTGGCTCATAAAGATATCCTAGTAGTAAAATAAGTTTCTTCTTCATCTGATATAGTGTTAAAATGAAATTCGTCATCAGATGAGACGGAGTCTGACATGTTTTCGGCATTCGGCAGTGAAACAGCTGACATACAAATATCGCGGGGAGCGGCGCAGGGATACGAATGACAAAAACTAGTCCCGTTGTAAGGTGACGTTGTAAATTTTTTCTCTTTGTTTGTGAGATGTAAATTAGCCATGCTTTCAGAGGCTAATCCTTTTGTGAGGCTAAACGGCGCAGATAAAGCGCCCCCGAAACTAGCCAGAACTACCTTTCTGAATCACTTCTCCCCTGAAAATCTCTGAGCAGGGGGGTGTGTGTGAAATGGGTCAAAGTTTACAGAGCACTGGGTGGGTGAAGGAAGACATAAAACTTAATGTCTAAAAAAGCGAACTTTTCCTTTAATGTCTGTTGATGCCTTTTGGCACTGATCAGTGACATCACTCACTGTCGAAATGGTTCTGAAATGCTGACGCTGATGCTTGAAAGAGACCATTTTGTATGGAGACTCAACAGCTGAGGGGACTAAGCCCTGTCACCTTACCCCCTCCCACGAATGTCCTGGAACTCCTATGGTGGAAACGTGGGTATTGTCTGTGAGATTTTATCCCTTTTTACCAATTTTTGCTTTGGTCAGACTGACAATGCTTCCATAACTTGCTTCTTTATGGTCTGAAGCAGGGGTGTCAAACTCCGGTCCTCGAGGGCTGCTATCCCACATATTTTAGTGTTTTCCCTGTTTCAACACACCTGATTTCAATCAGCAGGTGATTAACAGGCTTCTGGAGAGCTTGATGAGCTGCTGCACAGGTGAATCAACTGTGTTGGAACAGGGAAACAACAAAGAGGTGCAGGATGTCGGCCCTTGAGGACTGGAGTTTGACACCTGTGATCTAAAGTATGAATAAGTCAGCTCTGGGCATGTCCTTATGTCATAGTTACAATTATGTATGAAATAAACGGTGCATGTGCTTTTTGACAACTTGTGCTTTTGCAGTGTTTATACATTTGTTCCCAGTAGAGTGCCTCTTGTTTATTAGCAGGCACACTAATGCAACAGTCAGTGGTTTAATGGAGTGAAAAGTGTAGACAGCAACAAAAAAAGATGCAAATATAGTGAGAAACAAAACATTATTGACATGAATAAACAGATGAAAGACACAGTTGGGAAATCAGATGGTTTATGTTTTATCTGTTTGTTAATTATTTCACTAGCTAATTTCCTTCTGTATTTAGATTATTGTTCAATACTGTTCATTTGAGATTCGGGCCAATAAACAACAGGAAGTTAGATGTGAAGAAGAATGATAACTTTAAAAAAAATAGAGAAATAAATTAAGATTAGAAGGAGAGAAGCAGGAGAAGAATTGTAAGAAAATATGTGGATTTTTTTGGCAGCGGTCCAGTCATCACTCTGCGTAAATGATTTGACTCTTTTATCAAATTGCAGGTTAAAGACTCAAGTGCATGACTGCTAAGGAAAGCAGAGCACACATAATGGCATCTGAATATCTCTGAATCAGGGGCTTTGCACATAAAAACACACAGACTTGTACATTTAGGTGGAGCAAAGCATGCTGGGCTTTCCCAAAAGCGAGGGTTGTCCCGCTGTGCGACTGACAGTATCCTTCATTAACTCCATCACACACAAAACGCCCATGAACATGTCTACATCTCATTGTCACAGACACACAGGGGAGGAGAGGGAAGAGACAGGGCAGAAGGGAAAGTTGGACAAAAGAAGACTGGATGGGAAAGGGAGCAAGAGCTTGGTGTAGGGAAGAAAAGAGATAGATAATGAGAATATTTTGTAAAAATGAAAGGGTAGAACTACAGAAGTCTTTAAGAAGTAAAGATGTAAGGGAAGAAATGAAATGGACGTAAAGAAGGGAGGAACAGATGTAAAGAAGTCCTAGAAAAAAAGAAGTGTTTATGAGGAATCAAGGGAAATCACAAAAATAACAAAACATTATGACATAAAAGAATAAAAAAACAAACATTATGAGAGAATATGGGAAAAA
This sequence comes from Aphyosemion australe, assembly GCA_006937985.1. NCBI lineage: Eukaryota > Metazoa > Chordata > Actinopteri > Cyprinodontiformes > Nothobranchiidae > Aphyosemion > Aphyosemion australe. The sequence continues at coordinate 3,422,716 of SSNS01000008.1, forward strand.
GTAATGAAAAAATATAAATTGCAATTTAAATTTCAAAGAAGAAAGCCAGGATGAGTGAGTGTGTCAAATCCTCTTGTTTTTGTTCCATCTGTGAACAAAACGAGCATCAGCAGCTCAGTTAGTTAGTTGGTTAGTTAGCAGGGGAATCGGCGAGTACTTAGGCCCAATTATCCACTAAATCTGCCTCTCCTTCTAAATGAGATTATTGCCACGTGCAGAAGCTGTGTCTCCCATTGGGTTCCATTAACTTTGATTACTCCTCATTATTTACTTACAGCTCTGCCGCTGTTATTGCTTTCATTCTCAAACACACACACACACACACACACGCACGCACACACACACACACACACACGTGCATGCAGAGAAACAATGAGGGAATGGCTGATGTAAACAAGGAGCTACACGCAGTTTTATATAAACACAGATTAAGATAGAGGAAGACATGATTAATGACGAAAAAGCACAATTATAGAACTCTTGTCTAAACATTTTCAATGCTTTTGTTTGTTTTGGAACTTTAGGAAATGTTATACAGGCAAATTGTGCTGAATGTTTAAAAAAAATTTAAAAATTAATAAAATGGTAGCAGAAAAGTAAAAAATTAAGAAAAAAGTGTGTAGGTCTATGTACAACTAGCGCCATTAAGACAGCAAAAAAATGCAGATTAAACTTGAAATGCTGAAATCTGATGAAACCTTTAAGGATTCACTGAGAAACATATCACTTCTTTTTTAAATATGGCCAGTCACTTAGAGTTTCACATGCAGGCTGAGCGTGAAAATAGTCTTTCACCCCTATTTCCTGCATTAACCACTGATAGAAAATAGATGGGGAAACAATTGGGTCAGAAAAGGTTACACAGCTCTAATTCACATTAAGAATTTGCATTCATGGACTCACACATCTTGGCTTGCAACCATGGAAGACTGTTAATTTTGTAGCCAAGAGAGAGCAGTGTGTCTTGGCTAGTAGAAGCTAACCGTTAGCATTAGCAATTCCACAACAAAAATATTCAGGTTTGTGTTATTTGTGGAGATAAAACATCCATGTTGAATTTTTACCCAAAAAAGAAGAGCGAATGGAGGCAGCAGAAGAGTCACATTGCTGTTAGCCAATCAGGAGTGAGACATTTGCATATCATGAATAATAATGAGTTGAGCAGAGTCCACATTGGAGGCAGCAGCGGCACGGAACGGCAGCGAAACGTCACCGCTTCAAATAGAATCCATTATAGTCTATGGGACTGATCCAAACCGACCGTGGTATGGAACTTTTCAGGTGCATTCCAGAAGCAGCTCACCATGCCGCTAAAGATAGGATTGGGTTCTTTTTTGCCACGAGTCGCTTCTGGGATGCGTCAATTTATGCAATTAACATAGGGCTAGTGAGAAGAGACAACATTATACATGACATCAAATAGTGATGTCAAACGTGATCTCTTCTGTTTGGTTTAATGGCGGATGGCATAAACAAACCGTTACCTTAGAAGTCTCAATGGATTTTGTGATTTCGCGAGTCCAGCGAGGAGGACTACACTGGTTTGGATTGACTTGCTGCAAAGCATGTGAGTAAACCATCCCACTGTCATTACACACCACTCCTCTGTCCTCCGACCAACGTCTACTTCCTGAAACAGGAGCGCCAGAGCTTTTCTTCACAACTCACAAGGCACTCATTAAAACTAGAGATCACAGCAAATTTATTGAAAAAAAAGTGTATGCCCACTTTAAAGATTACCCATTTTAAAGATTAAAACTCATTTTTCAATAATCATGCTGGCTGTGTAAAGCACCATAGAATATATAATGTCAAGCTTTTATAAAACTGCCCTGTAAGGTGGAAGGAAGCAGCATTTTCTTTGTCATTACGAGTGAAGTGGTTGCCGGTAATAAAATGAGAATAACTGTATAATGTGCAGCTTCACTTTAGATCAGATGTGATCCGATTATAAGTTAAACGTAGTATTTTGATCCCTGTGGGATAACTGAATGGAGTGCTAAATGGAGTGGAAGAGAACTGAAAATATGCACTTTTCTTATTTGTATTATTATCATAATAATGGCACAATTTTCTCTAATTTGATACTCTAGAATAAAATGTTTGCACTTTTTTCCTGGGATGAGCAGCAGAAATTGCAAAATAAAAGAAAATAGGGAGTGATGCAGAAGTCATTTTTGTCACATGCAAAGCTGTTTGAACACTCGTATTTTAGAGGAGACCCTCTGTGTTGGTGAGAGCTCTCACCCCTAAACATTTACTGTAGGGAGATAAGTTGGTTTTGGCGACTGAAGAGCTTTTCAGTTTTGGGGCCTTGCCCACTGCTAGCGGCTAACTCTGTGTACACATATCACAGGGCACGAGTGTGTTGCTGCATTTTGGCACGGGGGTGTGACTGTTAAATCATTACCACATCTGCAGCCAGGGATGACAGCCGTTTCGCCTCCAAACTTTCTGATGGCAAAAATGAGGAAACTATAGAAAACCCAGATGAGAGAAAAGAAACTAGAGGGAAAGAATTCAGCTCTAAGGCCTAATTTCACCAACTATGTCCCTCACCTAATTGCAAAATCCTTCTGCTGCTCCTCCTGTCCCTGTCACGTGGCCCTGTGGCACCGCAAGGTAAAAAAGAAGTCAGCTTCTAATTTCATTTTGGTTTGTCTTAGGACAATTCTTAGATGTTTAATTCTATCCCAATTTCATGTAATCAGGCGGAAGTCTTCCCTAGAGGGAGGGCATCACAGGCCAGGGCCAGGCATATGCTATTTGCAAATGTAATTGGTTCACCTTTATTCTGCTCCCTCTGATGTTCAGCCCGTCTTTTCTCTCACTCATTTATCTCTTATTATCGCCACATCCTTCCTTCTCTTTCTATCTTTTCCAGTAGTTCTCTTCTTCTTCATGTCCATCTTTTCTCTCTCTCTCTCCCCTCTAGGCAAAACTATCCCGGTTGTTATTGTGATTTCATATGTTTTTTCTTCTTCATTCCTGTCTCTGCAGCCTCTGGACATTGACTACAAAATCCATTATCATTTGTATATTTTAATTATGCAAATGAGGATAGCTCAGCTGGCCTCTTGGAGGCTGCAGGGGAGAAAGCAGGAACTCCATTGCGGGTGATTACAATTCATCCGCTCGTCTCGCTTTAATTGTAACAAGCTAATTACCGTGTTTCCATTTAGTTTGAACAATGCCAAAAAAGAAAAGGAAACAATGATAGCTCTGGCTGAGACGCGTGGTGAGTCTAGCTGACCCGTATGGAGGGAAAGGAGGAGGGGAGGGAGGGAAGGAGAAATGGAAGAAAACAAAGAACAACAGTTTTATAAACTGGTTGGAAGTTTTGAGGAACATTTTTTGCTTCTTGCTTGTTGAATAAAGCTAACTCAGAAACAGGAAGGAGTAAAAAATCAAGGCTTGAAAGAAAAAAAGTATTGGATTTAGTTAAATTTAAATGGTTTATTTAGCACACTCGTGTTTTCTAAATGTAATTTTCAAGCAAGAGAAACATTTCTTTGAATATTTCCTTGACCTTTAAAGCAACACTAAATAGTTTTTAACACTTTAAGCTATTGCTTTTAAACTGGTTTCAGTGGTTCTTGAGCCAGAAACTTCACATTACCACTCTGTAGCCCTCTGCTGACCAGAAACTGCACTTAACAGTTTTGATATTTGGGTAGAACACTAGTGTGAGGTCTCTTCCTGCTTTGCAGCAATAGCCGTTTACTGTGCCGGTAGCTCATATAAAGGCTAGCTGTTAGCTTTTTCAGTTCGCCGACCGTCAATAATAAGCACAAGAATTTAGCTTTTTCTGTTGGCATCATGGCAAAGCCTGGAAGAGAGTAATGTATTTATAGGTGAAGCAAAGAGCTAAAATCAGAGTGAACATCGACGTGGCCTACACTTGTTTGAGGGAGCTGAAGGAGGCTGTGAAATCCCAGACTAATGGTGACCTGGATTGGTTGCTACTGGATTGGTAAGTAATAATTTTTGTCCAACAGTGTGGATCTTTTTACTTCGTGGCTTATTTAGAATCGCGTTAATGTTAATGTTAGTGTTAGCTTGTTGTTAGCGCTAGCTACAGCAGGCTGTGGCAGGGTTGTTTACGACAGTTGTAATTCTGCTTTCAACCTGTAGGAGGGAGAAGCGGGAAACTTATTATGTGCTGCTTTAATGGTCATTTCAACAACTAATTCATGTAATGATTTTTAATACCAAGCTCCTACAAAATGTGTAACCCTAAAATTAATTTAAAATGTAAATTAGGCAAAAGAGGGATGATGGAGGGAAGTTTCTCCCTCATAAAGAACAAAGGCTATCATACCTGGACCTCTATAGGTTTATGATTCCTCTAAAACTCCAAGTTTATGTTTCTGCAGGCAGTTCTCAGTCTGAGATCGGAGGTTTCTCACAGAAATGAGTCCAGGGCTTCTGGGGATCAGGACCGGGACTCAGCTGAACAAGATCTCATTATCTCTTCCTCACAGATATGCACACACGTATAAAGTCACATAGTGCACTAACACACACACACACACACACACACACACACACACACACACACACACACACACACACACACACACACACACACACACACACACACACACACACACCTTTGTCATGCCACAGTGAGCAGGGTGCCACAATGAGGGACCTTGAATGTATGTCACTGTGAACAAGACACAGGAGTATATCGCTGATTTAAAGGCGATAAAATCATATTTCATAATAAAGCTCAGATTGTTTCCATCCTCTTCTGAATAACGTGAAAACAAGTCCAAAGCTTTTCTTTGTTTTATAATATTCATACCGTTGTTCTGTCACATGCTCACACAAGCAGAAAATGCTACGTTCCCCTTCAAGTCAGACTCAAAAGCGCGTTTAAGGACCTTCATAAGCACTGATTTTTATCAAAATGCTAAAAATGTCACTTTCTGAGTTTCCAAAGGCCAAGATAGTTTCAACAACTGCCACTTTCTCCATGCCCACCTACTTTGACTTGCCATCAGGGAGATACTTGAAAGGTATTTGAAACTGTCGTCCTTAATCATTTCCCGGATCCCGCAGGACTTGGTGTGTGACGTGATGGAGGAAGGACGGACCAAGGAGGAGGAGGAGGAGGAGGGATGATGAGAGGGAAAGCGATGTCAGCCATCAGTCAAACACTATCAAAGAGAAACACCCAGTGACTGAAATAAATAAAATACTGGGGAAAAACGTTACTTCGGTATAATTTCTGTTCATAAAATGTTTTTGGAAGTTAAAATAAATTAACCATAAAAAGGTGATTGACTATAACTGAAGTTAAATTATTTTGCTGAGAGAGAGCTAAACTGGGTCATGAACATTCTGACATCACATCCAGCCCCTCCACATCTGGTCTCTATCACATTTTATAACTATGAGAGACCTTTCTCTTTTCCCATTGTCTCGATTTTTGTTTGATTGTTCAATATAGACATTTTAGCGGGACACCATAAATTATTTTCATTTAGCTTCATGTTTTATTCATGAAACAGTTCCAATTTTAGGATTTCACCAGTGAATGTCACTAAGAACACTTAATTTGGTGGAACGTTCTGTCTTTCATTATGCAAGAGAAACCTCTGTTGAAATAACTCAAAGCTAATATGTAGTATTGTCCTGTGTGTGTGTGTGTTCGAGCGTGCGTGCGTGCGTGCGTGCGTGTGTGTGTGTGTGTGTGTGTGTGTGAGGTACCAGACTCTAGTAAGATGACACAAACATATGTGAGAAATATATCTGTTATTTCTAGAACATATGTGGTACTTAGTTGAAGATGAACTTTCATGCGCACTCAGAGGCTTATATAAATGTGACCTGGATCAGCTAAACTGCTGGAGCCATATTTAACTAATCCAGCTTCTCTACTGTGGAAATCTCAGAAACCCAGGGAGTCTCCAATATCACATGTAAACATATGAGAGGGAATCACGTGTTTTCTAAATTAGTATGCTTAGGTCCTACCAAGTTCTAACCAAGATAGAATATGAATGTATTTAATATTTTATATCTATTGTTACTTATTATTAATAATAATTACAACGGATGTTCGATAATGGCTTTCCTCACTGATATCAGGAGCTGTCAACTGACCACTACCTGGTGGTGAGTTGGCTTTGATGGTGGAGGATGCCAGTCAGACCTGGCAGGCCCAAATGTAATGTAAGGGTCTGCTGGGAACGTCTGGTGGAGTCTCCTGTCAGTAGAAGCTTCAATTCCCACCTCCGACAGAAATTCTAATACGTTCCAGGGAAGGCGGGGGACATTGAATCCGAGTGGGACATTTTCTGTGGCTCCACTGTCGAGGTGGCCGACCAGAGCTGTGGCCAGATGGTCGTGGTGCCTGTCGTGGAGGCAACCCCTGAACTCGCTGGTGGACACCAGCGGTTTGGGATGCTGTCAAGCTGAAGAAAGAGTCCTATCAAGTACCTTTGGCCTGTGGGACTCCAAAGGCAGCTAATGGGTAACGGCAGGCCAAGCGGAATGTGGCTTGGGTGTTCTCAAAGGCAAAAACCCGGGTGAGGGAAGAGTTTGGTGAGACCATGAAGGGGTCCGTACATCTTTGAGATTCTGGTCCCCCATCTGGTGCCTCAGGAGGGGAAAGCAGTGTGCTGCTGACCTCAACTCGGGATGGCGGTCAAAAAGCTCTTCGGTCGCTAAGGGTGGATGAGATCTGCCCAGAGTTCCTTAAAGCTCTGGATGTTGTAGGGCTGTGTTGGTTGACGCAGCTCTGCAATATCGCGTGGACATCAGGGGCAGTTCCACTGGATTGGCAGACCAGGGTGGCGGTTCCCTATTTAAAAAGGGGGACCGCAGGGTGTGTTCCAACTACAGGGGGATCACACTCCTGAGCCTCCCTAATAAGGTCTGTTCAGCTGTGGAGAGGAGGGTCTGTCGGATTGTCAAACCTCAGATTCAGGAGGAGCAATGTGGTTTTCATCCTGGCCGTGGAACACTGGACCAGCTCTATACCCTTAGGGGGGTCCTGGAGGGTGCGTGGGAGTTCGCCCAACCAATCTACATGTGTTTTGTGGATTTGAAGGTGTTCGACCGCGTCTCCCGGGGTGCCCTGTGGGGGGTACTCTGGGACCAGGCCCTTTGATACGGGCTGTTAGGTCCTTGTATGACCAATATCAGAGCTTGGTCCAGAGAGAGTTGGACTTAGCCAAGGCTGCCCTTTGTCACTAATTTAATAACATTCATGGACAGGATTTCTAGGTGCAGCCAAAGTGTTGGGGGGATCTGGTTTGGTTGATGAGGTCCTGCCTCAAGNGGGCCCTTTGTGACAGGACTGGAATATGCAACAGACTGTAAAGCCACTGTAGTGGGAAAGCCTGAAAAGACATTTTTTACACAGGTAAACATTTCCGCTTTTGGAGCTAATAATTCACCTCTAAACGAAACCTTTTCTCATTTTCAGTGTGATTGCTTCTCCATACAGGCTCTGTCTGAATTAGGATGCAGCCCCAGTGAAGCTGTCATGATTGGAGATGTGAGTGTGTTTAAAAATTCAATTTCAGTACGTTGTTTGTACAGATTATTTCCAACTGGTCACCAGTATAGGTTTCAATCTCATATGAGCAAAATGACTCATGGTTCTTTATTGATTTCACACCAATATCTTTAGCATTTTTCCCAATTAAGCTAATTAATAATTCATCTTTTTAAATGTATTTCTGCTGCTCTCACTTGATTAAGTACAGTGAACTGCTCATGACTCAGATGGAGTAAAAAAAACACTTTTTTATTAGTCCTTGAACATGAATGCACTAATAAATGTGAGCGTCACTAAAAGCTGGTGGTTTACTCCATTTCAGGATGCCAGAGATGATGTGGGCGGGGCTCAAAATGCAGGAATGTTGGGTATTCTGGTCCGAACAGGTGAGTGCACTCTTCCTCTTTACGTTTATGCACGCTCCTGATGTGTTGTGAGTTACTATTTTATTCTTTAGACTAGAAGAATGATGATGGAGAGCTTCTCAGTATTATTTCTGTTCAACATTATCCCTCTATCATTTTTAAAGGGGACATTTTATGACTTTTTTTTTTTTAGTCATAATGATCTATGTTCGATACAAGACATGTTCATGAAGTTTTTTACACTAAATCTCTCTCACATAAACCGGTTTTAGCAGTTTTATTCTAGAAATTTTCAGTGCCTTCCAGAATGACCTCTGTCACTTTAAAGAACGAGTAACACCTAAATCAACTTTTTTGTGCTGATAACCTGTATAGATGAGTATCTAATAGTGCTGTAGACATGTGTGATCATTATTTTGGCAGTTTAGTGCAACTTACTTAAAATGTAATATTACAGGCAAAAACCATAATTATATCTCCACCTTCAGGTTAAAACTCTGCTCCACACTGATTTAGAATCAGCCCCAGCTGATTGCTGTAGAGATGCAGCGCACGGTGACGTTGTCTACCTTACTACGTGGCTGAGCTGCACTGAACTCCAGCTGAGTCGGCCGCACCTCCACCTGGCGCAACCACTCACCTGCAGATATGACACGTTAGAGCTCGGAGCCGCTCGCCTCCTTGAAAAAAAAACCTCCTCCTCCCCTTTTTTTCTGGTGATCGCGGTGGACAGTAAACCTCCAACCTGCTGGTGCTTCTGAGTCTGCTTGTTCTCCTGAGCGCTAGGTTTGCTTGTTTGTGCGCTCCTGTACACGCGCGAGTGCGCACGCGCTTGTAAATGACTAGTTTTTCCGACTGGGAAACTCCGAGAGCCCACGTGGGGTGGTTGATGGTGGTGCTGTCAATCACTGCCTCAGTGCCGCTCCCTCGGTCCTCCAGGTGACGCCTATTTTGCAGGTATTTTTCTAACAGGAAGTCTGCTTGGAATAAGTCTCCGCCCATGGTGTTACTCACCCTTTAAGAAAACAAGCCAACTGGCCACGCCCACCCATCTCCTGCTCAGGCTGCTATAAGCTGAGAAGCTCCGATATCCGGGAGGGACTCGGAGTAAAGCCGCTACTCCTCCAGCAGCGTTTTCTGGCACGTGAGAGGTGGTTCTATGCTAATTTCCCTGTTTGTGACTTTTTGAAACAGCTTGTTTTAGGCACATAATTCCTGATACACTGACAGAAAACGGATGTATATTTTTCACGTTTGGCGTGCTTATAGAGGCAGTAGAGACTTACAAGGCAGCTTAAAAGAATGCAAAATGTGAGTTTTGCATAAAATGTCCCCTTTAAAACTACCTCCTTACAGTTCGCGTCCTTAGAATTTATTCTGACTTACCTCAGCGCCATTTTATCAGGAGTCCTTCTGTTTTTGTAACTCATGATAATCTGTCATGTTTCAGGTAAATACAGAGATGGAGATGAAAATAATGGAGGAGTTTATGTATCTCAGGGTCTTGTTCACGAGTGAGGGAAAGATGGAGTGCGAGATTGATAGGTGGATTGGTGTTGCATCTGCAGTGATTTTTTTATTTTATTCTGTTCTATTTATTTTCTCATTTTATATTAAATAGCTGAATGATGGTGCAGCTGTTGCCGCACAGTTGCAGGTTGGAAAGATTTTTGCGAGGAGTTAGCAGGTCCTCCCCATCATGTGTTGGTTTCTTCCCACAGGCCAGATGTTACACGTGTTACACATGCTAGGATAAAATTGTAAATCACTCATGATAAAATCATCTGCAAAAAGAATGTGCATAAACATAGGTGCACGCCCATTTTGTTTCACATACATCTCAGAGGTTTGTTGTTGTTTAACTGTAATTTAATTCCAGTGGGTTTGTTGGGTCGATTAAAGCTGTATTTGCAAAATGTACTAAAAAAGCCTGTTGTAAGTCCTGGGTTCAGGTAAAAAGTGGAGATTTTTGAATGCACGAGCTAAAACTACCCCAAAACTGAGCACATATAGGTTTTTTATATAGATGTGTTGCTTTAAAAGGCTCATTTGGATGTCATTATAAATCTCTGAACTGGTGACTTACTCTTAGGATTATATCAACATATTTTTTTCATCAGTAATGTGAGATATACAAAAACAACCTGTTGAGCTGCTTAAGTACTAAAGAAGTGACACACATAGAGACATGCCAAAATGCATAAAACAAACATTAGATAAAGCAGTATTTAAATACACTCATTGTTGGTTCCATTTGCAGCTTGAAATCTGTTCTCAAAGGTCACTCAACTGGATGAGAAGGCCAGCAGACAGAGAGGGGTGGTGTTTAAAGATTTACTTTCTCATAAATATCTTGTGGCCTCTGTTTTTCAAATACAGCTTAGAGGTTTACTGGAAGGTCAAACTCAGAGAGAGAGTAAAGCATAAACGTCGAGACGGAAAGAGACAGATTTAAATATGTAACGTTCATTTAGAGATCAGACACTCAGCGAGGATCAGCTTATAACGGCATTTTAGTCGCACATTCCCAGCTGCACTTGAGGTTAAATGGTGTGTTTCTGTTGCCAGAAATATAGGAAAACACACATGTTGCCATCACTTGGTATCACTACATCAACCACAACGGCTGTCCTTCGTTGTTTGTCCACCACCACCATGTCCGGTTGGTTTACCATCACCATTTTGTCGGTCTGGATCTGAAACTCCCACAGGATCTTGGCTCTCTCGTTCTCTACCTCCTTAGAAAGTGTTTTCCACTTTGACCTTGGGGCTTCCAGTCCATACTCTGCACAGATGTTCCTGTACTCTATGCCAGCCACTTGGTTGTGGCGTTCCATGTATGCTTTCCCTGCCAGCATCTTACACCCTGCAGTTATGTGGTGGATTGTCTCAGGGGCCTCTTTGCACAGCCTACACCTTGGGTCTTGTCTGGTGTGGTAGATCTTGGCCTCTGTTGCTCTGGTGTTCAGGGCCTGTTCCTGTGCAGCCATGATGAGTGCCTCTGTGCTGTCCTGCAGACCAGCTCTTTCTAGCCATTGGTAGGATTTCTTGATATCAGCCACTTCAGTTATCTGTTGGTGGTACATCCCATGTAGGGGTTTGTCCTCCATGATGGTATTTCCAGCACCTCCTCTTCTGTTCGCCATTGTCTGAGACATTCACTGAGCACATCATTTGTTGGGGCCTTGTCCTTGATGTACTTATGGATCTTGGATGTTTCATCCTGGACAGTGGCTCTCACACTCACTAGTCCTCAGCCTCCTTACTTATGGCTAGTGTACAGTCTGAGCTTGGGGTGGAACCCTCCATTCATGGTTAGGAGCTTCCGTGTCTTAACATCTGTGGTCTGTATTTCTTCCTTTGGCCAGTTTATTATTCCTGCAGGATATCTGATTACTGGCAGGGCGTAGCTGTTTATTGCCCTGACCTTGTTCTTGCCATTGAGCTGAGTTCTTAGGACTTGCCTTACTCATTGTAGGTATTTGGCTGTGGCTCCTTTCCTTGTGGCGTCTTCAAAGTTGCCATTTGCTTGTGGGATGCCAATGTACTTGTCGCTGTCCTCAATGTCTGCTACTTTTCCTTCTAGGACTGAGACCCCTTCTGTGTGGACTACCTTCCCTTTCTTTGTTACCATCCGACCACGCTTCTCAAGTCCGAATGGCATTCCAATATCAGTGCTGTAGATCCTGGTGGTGTGGATCAGGGAGTCGATGTCTCGCTCGCTCTTGGTGTACAGCTTTATGTCATCCATGTAGAGTAGGTGGCCGATTGTGGTTCCATTCCTGAGTCAGTATCCATAGCCAGTCTTGTTGATTATTTGGCTGAGGGGGTTCAGACTACGGCTGGGTAAAAAAAATTGATTTAATCGATTCTGGATCGATTTCATATAAATTTTGCAAAATCAATTCATAAAGCCTAAGATCGATTTTTCCCCTTGAACCAGAGTGGCCCGCCGGCTCGTTTTGCCGCAAAGACTACAAATCCCATGATGCTTTGCGGCGGTACCACGTCACTCGAAGCGCCCCCTCCATTCTGTTTACAGTCATTAGCATGGGTGCTAATAGCTATCGGCGTCTGCAGCGTTACCCTCCTCAGTCTGGGACAAACTGAAAACACTCATCTTACTCAGCGCCAAGTTTACTCAACTTTGTCAACTTTGAAGCCCAGAAATAGAGATTTGGTAACTTCTTTGCGGGCCGCGGTGGACATAAAGCGCACCAACCGCCAGACGGATTGAACTCCAGTGACGTGACACGCTCAAGTCAGTTTGTGGCCGCTGCAGTTTCCATCTGTCCTCCCCGACACACTGACCCTACTCCAATGCTCAGGCAAACCTGTGAGAGCAACTGTTGTTGTCTGTGATGAAGATGAACAAAAAACAACACAGGAGTCTCACGGATTAACTCCTCCCCCAGCTCAGAGAGAGAGAGAGAGATGCAGGTCTCTGGCTTGAACAGGTGAGCAAACTGAGCTTGAATTATTGTGTTTTTATGCACTTTTTCTGCTCCAAAGCATGAATGTTAATAGCTGAGATATTGCATTTTCATTTAGGAGAATACCTATTTTTTGTTGTTGGCCTGTTAAAAAAGATTTAACTGACTTAAAAACAATAAATGGAAAGGCTACAGATAGAAGAATAGAATAGAAATAGAATACAAAATCCCTTTGTTGTCCCTCAGTGGGGAAGGTTTGGTGTCACAGCAGCAATAATATTCATTACAGGAGCAAAAAAGGAGAGTAAATGTTAAAAATAAAGAGTAAACAACAAGAAAACAAAATAGAAATACTTAAAATTCAAAAGATTAAAAATTCAAAAATGTTGAATATATATATACACATTTTAAGGAATAAAAAGATTTTAAAAATTAGACAAAATAAGTAACCAATAGCACTGATGTGTGTTGTATTTCAAATTTACTCGTTGAGCTCGTCTAAACGATAGAAACGTCGTTTTCTACCTCAACATTTAAATTATTTCAGACCAGACTTAATTGAATCGAATTGAATTGAATTGAATCGAATTGTGATTAATTGAATCAGAGCCTTATGAATCGAAATTGAATCGATTTAGGAAATTGGCCACAATACCCAGCACTAGTTCAAACCTATGCAGAACAGCAGTGGGGACAGGGCGTCTCCTATATACTGTATATATATATATATATATATATATATATATATATATATATATATATCAGATCTAACTTTAATTAAATCATTGCATTTGTTACAAACACATATAAATAGTCTATGGAAAAGTTCTGCATACCTAAGAGAGTAGAGAAGCCCTATTGTCAGCACGGCCACATGGTTCTGCTTGTATGTAATCCTGTTCTTAGCCTACAGTAACCTGACAGTGTTTGGGATGCGCTGCATTTACTTTTTCATTTAGAAAATGTTTAAACTTCTGGTCTGGTATTACTGTATCAACATTTGGGTCTCGTGTTAATGGACCACGTATGTTTTTAAAGTTTAGACTTAGAAGTGAATATGTAATAGTCAGGAGGGTGGGTGTCTGTTTTAATCGGCGTAAATCATGAGTGAGTACAGCTGTCATTATTAACTCAAGCAACTCTGGTGACATGAGACATTTCTAAACTGTCTGAGTGTCCCTGAGCACTTTGGGAAACATCTGTCCCAGCTCCGTGATTCTTACTTAGGCTGTAGAGCTAATGTAAATCCTGGGGTTTTGAGTTAAAAAAAATACAGTAAGCACATTGATGCACTCAAGTATAAAGTAAATCCATGATTACAAGTGAAAACTGGTTTTAAAAAGGAGTAATTTGTTGTTTCTTGTTTTCTGTCGAATTCCAAATCATAACAATTTTACTTTCAAATAGCTTTGGGTGTAAATACTGACTTTATCCTATAATGTTTATTTTTCACAGAACTGGGTTACAGAAATGTTTAATCAGAGCTGAGAATGGCTCATTTTTATCAGCTGATCAATCTGCAGTCTAAATATTCTTTTTTCAATAAAAATAATTATGAAAGAATACAAAGTGAATACCTCTACTGCTGATTATTAGTCATCAGCATTCTTTAATACTCAGGGTCAGTCCTCTTTGGTGAGCTTTTAGTGAGTCCCTGTGTTAGGGATTTTGTCAATTACCCTACCCGGAACTTGTAACAAATTAAAGGTCTAAACATGACTAAAATAAATAACTATAAAGGTGCTTCAATAAATAAAACTAATACTGAGCCCCTAAAGGGACAATCGTAAAAATATATATATATAGTATCTCAAGCGCATTAGGTACTACCTGTTGGGCATGAGATGATATCTGGTCCACACAAAAAACATTTGCTTTTCTTTGTCTTTTATGAATATCCCTTTAGGGGCTCAGTACAATGCTGCAAGTGAACTTAATGCAATTTTTCCCCTTTTAACCTTCACACCAAGAAAAGAAATGCTAATAGAAAGTTTATTATTTTACATTTTCTTCCACTTGGGGCAATAAAGGTTATAATAAAACAAATAGTAAAAAAAACAATACAATGAAAGGATAACTGGCTGAGTACAGATGAAATAGGCAACAAAGAAGACGGAAACGCCATCAAAGGAGTCAACTGCACCGGGAGCAACGGCAGAAGCAAGCACCACCACATGGCACCAAGAGGAGGCACGAGAAGCACCCAGGAAGCCACAGCCAACTGTCAAACGCTACCAAGTGGTTGACCTGCAAGTTTAAAAATGTTTAGTTAAAGGGTTGATCAATGTCTGGGTATTATTTTTCTGATCATCAGTTATTGTCCTAATTGGAGTTTTTCAAACAACACTTCAGCACACAGTCATGTTTGAAATGTTGTTTATTGTGAAAGAAACTTTAAAAAACCACAACGTTTGTCTAAAGAAAAAATAGTAATATTAGAAACTATTTCTCCTTCAAATTAGGAGACTGATGCATTTATTCACTCAAACTATTCAAAATTTTCAGCGAGTGATTCTTTGATGAATTCATAATAAGAATTCTCTAAAAAAATGCATAAACACAACTTTACAAAACAAATGTTTTTCTTGTGTTTTTCTCTAAACGTATTATCCTTGGCTCAAAAGGGGTGTTTTTATACTTTCATTCATGCAAAACATCTGTCAGTGGGATGAAAAATAATACATAAAACTGTATTAATGTCAAGGGGAAATAATCCCTCTAAAAAGACATGAAAACATCATGATGAGTGTGGTGATCGTGTGTATTACAAAGGCACCATGTGTTTGTGTCATGTTTTGGCCAACATCATCAAAAACAACAAAGGCTCAGGTATCTGTCGTTATTAGTGCTGCAGGATCACTGACACACACACACACACACACTTTCTCCTCTGTTAATCCCTTTATTTACACCCTGGTGAACAAGTAAAGTAAGGTATTTAATGCAGCAGTAATACAGTAAGAGATAAGTCAGAATAACAACAATAACAGTTATAGAAGCTGTTTTGATGTTGACTTTTAATGTTGGTGGCCACCAAATAAAAATATGGATAACTCCATTTGGAACAAATATAAAAATAATTTGTTTACAAAAGTCCAAACCCTAATGAAAAAGTTATTATTATTATTATTATTATTATTATTATTATTATTATTATTATTATTATTATTATTATTATTATTATTGATAATAATAATAATACACAACTTTGAGAACATTTTTTGGTGTATATGTTTCTCTAATCTATGTGTGTGTGTGAGTGTGAGTGTGTGTTCGCACGCACCCGCATGTGTGTGTGTGTCTGTGTGTATGTTTTAATCTTAAGCAGCCTGTGTTTGTGTGTTAGTGTGTGTGTGTGTGTGTGTGTTTGTTTCTCTAATATCTTTGGTCTGCATATGTGATTCAACTTAAGCCACCACACACACAGACTCATGCACTCACGCAAGCATGTACACACGCACGCACACACACACACACACACTCTCTCTCTCTCACACACACACACACACACTTATATCTCAAATGAAAGACAGCTAATATTGTTGTTATTTAAACACCAGGGCTGATAGGCAGCTGAACAATAATTATTTTCTGGAACAATAATTATTACCATTTAATTCCATTGTTTACCATTTTGCCCGGTGGCCCCTCTTTAAACGCCAGCCTCTATCTATAATGGCAGCCCCTTAAGCAGAACTACATTTAACACAGACATCAAATAATTAAAAATTAAATGATTAGAAAATCAAAGTGTGTTTTATTGGATTTGAGCATTAATTGCAGAGAGATTCATGCTGCTAGTTTTGAGCTGGCTGTTCTTGGCCGTGCCTAACGAAACATTTACAATCTTCTTTATATTTTTATTGATCTCTTTTAAATGAAATGTGCAGGTTATTTGTTGTCAACGTTTTGACTAAAAACAAGACTTTTATTTTAGTTGTGTTTTTCTTTGTTTTCTTTATTTTTTATGATGTCTATTTGATTTTTGCAAAATGACATGTGGCTTAAAACAAAGATGTTTGAAATGCATGATGTATAAACATTTATGTCAGTGCTGTTTTCTTATGATGACTAAAAACAATAAATAGATTAGATATGTTCATTTTAATCTGACATGAGGTCTATTTATGAGGACTTGTACACATGATCTCCCCTGTTGTGTTTGTTTAAGGGGATTAACTACACGCTTCATGACAGGATTACACCATAAAAGCCTTTTTGAGGTGATGGCACTGTGCTTATGTGATATATTGTGAAAGGAGGCACACAAACATGTGCTGGGAGTGACAGTTTACTTCCCCCCTCCCAAAAAAAAAGTAAATCCAGAAGGATGCTTAGCTAAAACTGACATTAAGTCTTACATATGTCACCTAGAACAACTTCAATAAAGACAATAGATGGCTACTAGTGACAACTGTTGCATTGTTTTTACTTTAATACTTTATTTTTAGATAACCCTAACCCAAATATAAGGTACTATGAGGAATATATGATGAATTTCAGGAGAAAAATAAAATGTCAACAGGAAGTCAATCTGGGAGTAAAAACAGGACAACAGGTCCTCCAAGTCTTCTGAGTGAGTTGGACAATTTCATCGACCACAAGAACGATGTTTTGACTTATCTTTTTATCTCAATGAACACATGTTAATTACACTGATGAATGATGGGATTAGCAGCACCTTTCTTCTTCTACTGGTTGCTCTTTGTCCAAATCCTGAGATAAAATATCGACTTTTTCTCTCTGTCCTTTTTATTGACTCCCTCTATCCCTGTATTTTTGCATCACTCTCTATAATGCCTGGTGATTAAGCGGTAGTTTAACCTCAGGTCCTCATTAATAATAGACAAATAGAAAAAGCCTGGGTTGTTCCGCTTCCTGTCAGTAGCACTAATAGAGCCCTTAACGTCCACATTAACGTAGCTCTTGTTTACTCAGGCAGATGGACAGACATGATGAAACATGCAAATGCATCATGTCTACGGTGTAATGCATAAAAAGCTTCATAGCTAAGACAGAGCAGATACATAAAGATTACACATTGGAATCTAAATCAAATAAAACCTCAAATTTAACTTTTAGAAGTTTCTTAATTGTCTTAAAATAAAAAAGAGAAAATGTAAAAGTGTGTATCAAAAACACAAGTGCTTATTCAAGGTTGAGATGTGGAATTAGCAGGTTTAAGAGGGAAGCCCAAACTTTCAACACTCTCCAATTCCTCCTAAAAGGGACCAAAGTTGTTCCCAGTCCATACATACACACACACACACACA
>SSNS01000008.1:3440500-3474478 GCA_006937985.1 Aphyosemion australe
ATATATATATATATATATATATATATATATTTCCTGGCAACATCAGAAAAAAGGAACACGAGAAAATAGAGAAGTACCAGGTCCTCAAAGAAGAACTTTGTTTTGTTTTTGTTTTTTAACCTGTCTTGTCCTGGCAGTTGTAGCAGACAGAATAGTTGATCTGGGTGCCATAATATGCCAGAGCAGTTTTACTCTACAGCAAGAGGGATGTGGGATATTCCTCTTGTTGCACAGTAGCCTTTATTATGTTTGTGTATTATTTGTGTTAGACCTCATTCGCTTACACACCAGAGTGGACAGGCAGGGAGAAAAGAGGCTTACAACACAAACAGGGAAAGAGAGGGAGTGGGAATGGAGGGACAGCAGTACACAACAAATAGACAACAAACAACAAACAGGCAAGACAAAACAGTGGGGTCGTCACAATAATACAAAAAAAGAAGAAAAAATCTACACGATTAAATGGAATAGGAACTGTTAAGAGGTTATTGTCCTTATTTGTAGTAGAATGTGTGTGTGTGTGTGCGTGCGTGCGTGCGTGCGTGCGTGCGTGCGTGCGTGTGTGTGTGTGTGTGTGTGTCTATATCTTATAGAATGTTTGTGTGTTTATGTGGTTACATATGTGTGCAGATCTAAGCTATGTGTTTGTGGGTGTTTGAAAGTGGCTTTATCACCAAGAGTGAAGTTTTGCTTACTTTTTTTTAAATGTTGTGTATGTGATGAGGGAGGGGCTGCCCCCAGCAGCCCAGGTCCCACTAGCGCCAGAGTCTGGGGCCAGGCACGTCCTGCAGCTGATAGCCACCAGCTGATGGGCACCGATAGGCCAACCCACAGGGTAGACCCGAGCCCAGGGAAGAAGGGGGGCCAGCCAGAGGATGTCAGGGCACCAGCCCCCAGCCAAAGGGAACCCATTAGAGGCCACCAAGCCCAGAGCCCCCAGCCCAGAACACTGTCACCCCCACTGATACAGACCAGTCCAGAGTGAGATGACCCCATGCCCCAAGGGCCCACCCCAACCCCCTGCGAGGGACAGCCTGCATGGGGCGACCAAGCCACCCCAGCCCCGCCCCCCAGCAGAGTGAGCACCAACCTCTCAGCTGCACCCTCAACCCATAGGGATGGTGAGGATGGTGTTTAGAGAGGGTACCCTTGGCTGTGAATATTGGGGTCCAGACAGCAGAGGGCCCTTCCCATTTGGGGAGCAGCCCCCAAGGCAGCAGGCAGACCAAGTCGCCCAAGATCCCAACCCAACAGCAAAGAAGAACTTGAGAAAGCCTGTGAGTGAAGACATCGGTGGTGCCCGTGGTCATTGGGGCAGTGACCCCAAACTGGAGGAGTGGCTAAAGCAGATCCCAGGAAAAACATCAAACATCTCAGTCCAGCTGTTTCACAACACTTTCATGTTCGGTGGAAAGAAGGCTTAACTTTGCTCTTACCGTGAAAAACTACAAAGATGGCACTGGCTCAGGAGCAGCGCTTGTTTAAAATAACTTTGGCATCAACTTTGGACAATTTAGATTTGGCTTTTTCTTTGAGACATGAGTACTTAAGTCTTTTCAAAAAGGGATGTATTTTCTTCTTCTTCTTCTTCTTCTTCTTCTTCTTCAACGTTGTATGGTGGACTGCCCCATTGACTGATTTGATATGTCATGTTGTTCGTTGCTCTGATTGATCCTATCGCATGCGGAGACAGTTTGAGGGACAACCGTAGATTCTGCTCCATGACTGAGCTCCATCTATGGGGCTTGCCAGGCTGATGATTTGTAGTTCAGCCAGTCTAATTCTACAAAGAATCTAAAGACATTCTGTTGTAGAATCTAAGATCTAGATGCTGTTTTTTTCTGGTAAACAAGATAAACCAAACAGAAGTAGTGGCCACCGTGAGTACAGTAAGGAGTGCAGCACAAATATTGCATGGTTGACAAGATATAGACAATAAAAAGTTTATTCTAAGTGTTTGGAAAGTTTTGAATGTTTTTGCTGAAAGTCTTCCCTTTATTGCACCCAATTGGACATACTTTCTTTGTGATTCTCCAACCTGATATTGTTCCTCATTTTCCTACTGAGAATTATACATTTTTGTAAAGTACACTTAACTGTTTGAGTTCAGAAGTTAAGTTTCAGGTAAACTGCAAGAAAAAAGCCCTAATATTGTTCCTAAACATGCGATCATCACAAGAATTATTATGAATGGATGTTTTTGTTAAAATTACATAAAATTACTCATCTACCCTTATTTTAATCTGCTTCTCCTTAACACACACATGCACGCATGCACACAGAGTCTCATATATGCCAAAAATGCTTGGCATGCAGGCTCTATGGGGCAACATTTGTGTGGTAATTCATTCAGAATCCACTTTAATGCCTTGTGCAAGCTTAAGTGCCAATCTTCCTTTTTGGTGAGTTTCCATGATTTTATGTCCCATAAAAAACCATGCAGTCTGCCCCACAATAGCCTATTTAAGTTACATTAGCGCTGAATATTCCCCAATAAGGAAAAGAGATCATCTCTGTTAGTTATCTTCTCCCCGCAGAGCTGTGTCGCTTCGACGCCCTGCAGAGAGCCGAATGACTCTTCTGGACTTAGACGAGAGGTCTCTCTCCCTCTCTTTTCTCTATTTCTCTTACAAACCTCATCAACACTTTGTTGTAAAATGTTAAATATAATCAGATGACACATAATGTGTTGTGTAGGCATCGTGAAATTATGGATATTTGTCCCAATTACTTAAAAAAACAGATGATTTGGTTATTATAAAATCGTTGGACTGAGGTTGGAAAAAACTGATTAAATCCACTGTTGCCCAATTTAATGTTGCCTCTTTCAATAAGTTTTCAAATTTGACCAATCTAAAACCCAAATAGCACATTTCTAAATTGTGTTTTAATGTTATGATGAATTAGTTTTAATAAACACACAAACCAAACACACTCCAATGGTCTGGATTTCCCATTAGCTGCTCTCACTTCCTGCTGCTTCAGAAGCAGCTTCCACCACAGACGTTTTAAAGCCTCAGTCTGAGCTATGTTTAATATATAAAAGGTTTAATGAGCTGAAACTGAGGTTTTACATGTTAAGCTCATTAACCTTAGATTGTACTGTATATGGCTGCTGATATTTTCCTTAGGTTTATAATAGATTCTCTGATTGAGCTTTTCCTCAGAGAACAAGTAAGTGCTTTCATAATAATACAGTGATGATGCATTTAACCACAAAAAGGCCAAATAAAACATTTGCTTGAGTGGATTTTCAGGGTAATTTTTTTTTGTTATCATCGAGTATTTGAGGGATGATATTTTGCACATTTTGTTGCTAATTTCTAAAACGGAGGATCTGAAGAGTTTCACAACATGCCTGCATGCACATGTTCTCACACACATACATGCACCCAAACACACACACACACACACACACACACCATCCCCTGCTCCATGTGACCTTGCAGCCTCTCTGCCTGCTTTAAAAGCACACCATAGCGCCCAGCAGTCTGTCTGCACTGCAAAGCTAATTGGCTTCAGCTCAGTGTTCACTGTTAACGTCTCATTACTCATTCCACTTAAAATAACTTCCACAAGTTTGCTTGTGTGCAGGGATCATTAAAAGTCAAGCAAGCCCTTAATTATAGACCCGGATCGTTTGGTAAATAAAATCATATCTCCAGCTTTGTGTGCATGCACTGTTCATATTTATTTCTTTACAAACGTAAACGTTGTGTGAATTATGACAGCACCCATCTGCTTTAATGGTGCAATAGGTGAGAAAACTGAGGTAGACTAATATACTATCGACAAAGACCACAGTAAAATCTGGTTTAGATGAAGATCAAAGGGATTTACAACAAAATACTTGGAGACTAAAAGACATCTGCACTTTGGATGCATAAGATTTATAGTGTATTGTTTTATTGCGCTGAGATGCTTAGTGTTTGTTTCAGAGGAAGGTGCAGCTAAATGAAAGTTTTGTCATTTTTGTCAATTTATATATTGTGTCAAAATGAGCAATTTTGCCCTCTACTATAAGTTAAATTGGGTCTCACGTTTACAGAAATGTCTGCAAGAGTTTACTTATGATGTGGACTTAAATAATGACACTTTTATGCTTTTATGTGGACAAATAAAAGAAAACAACATTTGGAATTTCATTTTTATTCATCAAAATTTTCATGTTTTTCTGGACAACAGCTAAGGTAGACATGCATTTGATTGTCAAAATAAAAGGAAACATTATTATTATTATTATTATTATTATTATTATTATTATTATTATTATTATGCCACAAAAACACAACCTGGCAGTGTAACGGTTGGTAAACTAATAGTTCAGTGGCTTTTATGCAAGTATACCATCAGTTTATGCAAGAAAATAGCTTAAAGGGTTAAATAATAATGAGTTGTTTTTTGGTATTTAGTTATGTGTAGGAGAAACTCCCCAGTAATAATAACAATGAAACTTATCATGAGCTCAACTACAAATATAAAATAATAAATCAAAAGAGAGAACTCCATAAAAAACACTCGAGGATTAAAAAACTTTTTAATCTGCTTCCATCACCTGTCTTTTCAAGATATTTTAAAATCATTTTCTGGATAATGCTCCAGATCCTAGAGAACATTTGAATCTAACTGAGCGCCGCAGGGAAAATCCCATCCAACATCCAGAGGACAGGATCCGCGGGGCTGACGCCGTCCTGCTGCAGGACTCTGTAAAAACCACATTAGGACAAATAAAGCTTAATTAGACTGCAGCTAATAAACCAATTCTATCAGACCTAAAAAATGGAAAAAGGAAAAGCAGACGCCCTGATTTAACACGACGGACCATACAATAATGTAGCTTAATAGGCTGTGACATGGCAGGACTAATACTGTAAATAGACCAATAATGTTTCTGCATTCTTTTAGCGCGATAATGTAGTGATGCTTCCATGAAGCAGGAGAAAGTAATGACCCGCACCTTTGTTGGCACGACGGGTGGAGGGGGACTCACGCACGCGCGCACGCACTCATCCCATATAAACCTAAATCCACTGCAACCTTTATCTGCTGGATCTTTAAAATATTAAAGATTATTTATACATAAAATAATGTCTGTGTTAATGATAATGTGCAGAGATTCTTCGTTAACAAAAGAAGCTCATTCCGTTAAATATTAAAGCTGCGTCTGAAGAGCATTTAAATCTGTACCAAATGAATAACTGACCCTTAATTCTGATTTAATAAGCGAGAAATCAACCAAAAGTCTGGATTTAGGCCTGAAGACGCTGTGATTTAAAATGTTTCATTTTTTAACCTTTTTATATCAACAAGAAAATTTGATTTCTGTTTCTTTTCCACAAAAGGAGTTGAAACATTTTAATATGGTAATCACGCGCCTGGGGCTTGCGTCATTTATTGACAGATTTCATGCTAAATATCTCAGGCTCACTTAGTCTTGTAGCTCTTAATTTATAATGCTCTCTCTCTCTCTCTCTCTCTCTCTCTCTCTCTCTCTCTCTCTCTCTCTCTCTCTCTCTCTCTCTCTCTCTCTCTCTCTCTCTCACTGACCCTCTGAGGTCACGCAAGCAATTCTTTTTTTTAACGCATGATTAATTTCTCAGTAGGGTGAGCGGCTAATGCATTATGAAGAAAGTGAAATGTATTCCAACGGGACTAATAGCGACATTGTATTCCAATAAAGCCCATTTTCCTGCTTCATGTGGTTTAGTCATGATGCTCCGCTTTTGGACAACATGTCAGGTCCTTCACCGAGACGCAAAACTTGTTTTATTATGATGTCTCCAAAATCTGCTCCGCATTAACGAAGAACTTCAAGATTATTATTTTAGTCTGAGGTGAATCCAAACTATCTACATAAATAATAAAAAGCATAAGTGTAAAACTTTTAGCGTTACCGATGTGTTTGTTTTATTTTCCATATCAATATTAATCATGACGTCACGGGCCCCCCTCCCGGTCCCATACTTGAGTGTTCCCGTGGCGTCCGTCCACGAGACAAAGGCGCGCGCGGTGACAGCCTAAATTGGTTTGAAAAGAAGCAGATGGGGCTCGCGCTTTCTTCTGCAACGCACGCACAGATTGAGACTAAAAGCAATCCCGTCTCGATATTTTCCCCCTAAAATGCTGTGAAGGATTGAATGGGAATAAATTACGCCAATCTCTATAATCTAGAGATTGTTTTGAATGCTGAATGTCATTTTGTGCAAACAAAAGGCGAAAAAGTTGTAATTTTAAGCGTTATTTTAGATGACTTGAGCAAAAATGTGTTTTCCCCTTCTGTCCAAGGCCCTTTTTACACTTAAAAGGTCATTTATTTAATCTATTTGATCGTTTTTGTCGCAAAGCAGGCGTCAGATTTAATTGTATCTTTAATCGTGAAACGTCATGTGCGAATTAAAGAAAATGTTACACCAAACTTATTTTTATCCATTAGGTTTTCTGATAAAACATTTCAAAACGTGAAAAAAGTGACTAATATGTTTATTTATATCTATTTCATGCAGCCTCCGACACGACCGGGTTATTTTAAAAGTTTGAAATTTTTCATTTCAATGAAACCTGCTTCCCAATTCACATTTTCAGATTTTTAGTTGATGTGTAGCAGAAGGATTTGTTTGAACAATTTTGTCAAAAAGGACATTCTGGAATTTCCCCATGAGTGCAGCCCCCAAATAAAAGACTTTAGCAAAAATTCTTGCTGATTTAAATCAATGAAAGCTATGAAATCCACTTAAATCTACACTCAATCATAATTATCATTTATTTTATTTGTGAGTCAACTGAACTATGGCTTCCATACTGGAATAGAACCTCTGGAAGAGTTCTAATCCAGAACACCCCACCACCCCCTCCACCACCCATGTTCTGGCGGACTACAGCCTTTTATAGCACACTGTGCTAGTTTTGAGCTCCTCTTACCTTCAATTACAACAGATGATAGCCCATAGGCTACAGCGTGCTTCCTGCTGCCGTGCGTCCCTCGGGAACAACCTGCACGCGCTGAGAGAGGGTCGTGTTTCGGAAAGCCTTCTCAGCGGTGAATGTGGGTATCAGCTGCTCTGACAGACATGATTCTGATCCCCAGACTGCCTGCCTGCCTCCCTGTGTCTGTCTGCTGTCTCAGCTTTTATTTCCCCATTTTTCCTCAGCAGCTAAACTATTACAAACTGTGTGTGTGTGTGTGTGTGTGTGTGTGTGTGTGTGTGTGTGTGTGTGTGTTTAAAAGCCACGTTGATGCCAGACTGGTTGTGTCTGCATCATGTATTTTTCGGGAAATTTAAATTTATTTCATATTTTGATAATAATAATAAATTGGTCGCGTGTTATGTAAAAGTGGGTGAAATTACATCTTACTTGAAGTGCAGTCAATAAATTTTCGGTTCATTTGGAGTTTTGTTCCATGCGCATGCGCATTCCTCCTCATACAGTTAGACTTTTCTAGCGTTTGAGCGACAGTTAGAGAGACTTCATTTATTCAGTGTCTTCGGACCAGAGTCACAAATGCGAGTCAGTGAAAGTGCGCATGGACGAAAGTGTGAGTGGGCGCGCGCGTGTCCTGGCTGGTGGGGTGAACTCACGCGACACGCCAATCAAGCTCAAGGCAGGTGTATGGTCGAGAGACAGAGGAAAGGAGGCGAGAGAGAGCGAGAGAGTGGGGGCGGATTAGGACTGCGCGTGGCGCTTCTGAACGGGGAATAAAACTGGCGCGAGAGGCGCAGTTTACTCACATCTCACGAGCGGAGATCACTCCTCAGTTAGAGAATAGACACTCCGGCACCCGCACACCGAGTTTTCTGGATTTAACCGAGTTTATTTAAGCATAAAACAATGAGTTTGTTGAAGCTGCGCAGGAGTCGAGTTGTGTTGTGACGCGGGGAGACTTCGGCTTGACGCGTTTTGGAAATATCCTCCAAAAGTCAGAGGTAAGGAGCGCTCTGTGGAATACTTTCACTCTGAAGTTACAGGAAATATTCTGATGATGTAAAATAACCGGAAACAAGGAAAGGAAATTTTACAGGTTACAAAGAAAATGTGTTTTTGTCATTGTCAACATTTGAAATGAAGCAGTTACAAATTATTATTATTATTATTATTATTATTATTATTATTATTATTATTATTATTATTATTATTATTATTATTATTAGTTAAATCAGCTATACAACCTGTAAAGTAGACCCATCAGTCCGTATCCCTTAAAACTGTGTTAAACAAGAAAAACCAAATAAACTAATAGAAAAAATAGTATTAATAAAAAATCATAAATATGAAATAAATTGAAATAAATAACAATAACTACCTCGGCGTTGATTTGTCTCGCTGCAAGCCAAGCTTCTTCTATATTTTGGTGCGTGCATAGCTGGATATTTCAGCACAGCATTATTATAATAATAAGATTTTAACGGCATAAATAGTTGTTTTAAATCGTTTAATGTTGGGGAGGCTTTATGGTCTAAAGATGCGTTTGATGGCATTTTAAAAGTTGCTTTTATGAAACTAAATTCCTCATGAGGGTTTCATGAAGTCAGATCAAGTTCACTTATTTTCTCCAACCATAAAAACTAGCTGTCCTTTTTTAAAATTAAATATCAATATATATTGTAAGATAATTTTATGTCAACCAGCTCGCGGATGGTTACAACTTTTACTGCTGTAATTTATAATACAAGTTTAGACTTTTTCCAGGGTCTTTTTTCTTTCTTTTTTCTTATTTTACATCTCGTCATTAGCTTACTTTACAACTGAAAATAAAGAATTAAGGAGTGGAGCCAACAAGCCAGTTTTCTGAAGAGATTAGACTGAGAATAATATTTAAACAAAGTCTTTGACTCTGAAATTCTAACTATTAAGTCATTTGCTAAATGATTTGTAATTTGTATTGATGAAAAAAAATCTAATATTAGGCTATAATCTTTTATTTTAATAAAATTGTTCCAATTGGGAAAATAATTTGGTAAATAAAAGTACAAATTTCATTTAAGTGATATTTTTTCCTCTGCAAAAGTGCATTTTAAACAGGTGACTCTCATCATCAAAACAAACACACGACAAATGCAGAGCTGTGACGTTCAGGTTTAATTTAGATAAAGCTAAATGCTGTAGACAACGATATTAAAAGTCATATTTACTGAAAACAAAAAAACGCCATAAATTCTGCTTTTATTATTAATCGTTTGTCCTCAAAAATTGTAATTATTCACATTTAAAATATAAAACATTTAAGATAAAATATAAAAATAAATTGTGATTTATTCAGTTAAAGTTTTGTGACTGAATTTTTTTTTATTTAGACATTTAGTTAAAAAATTAGGACTTAATTTGCAAAATTAATTTCTTTCACTGTTTAATTTCCTCTTCTTGTGTATTGTCCTTTTTATGAATCAAAATATGTTTTAGTTATGGAACATCTGTGTGTTATAAATGGAGGCAACAGGAAGATTTTTACATGAAGAACATAAACATTTGATTTATTTCATTCTTTTCTTTTTAAACAGGTTGTTCTGCAACCCCTTTATTCCAAATATGGACAAGGCTCACCTTTCAAGCACTAACGACATCATAATGACAAACTCAACAGGATCGTATCAACAAGAGCCTCTCTCTCCTCCCAGGCCAGCCCATATTCACTCCTCATCCTCTTCTTTATCCTCACCCTCTCCCTCCTCTTCCTCCTCACCCCTCAAACCCAACCAGGTCGGTCAGGTCATCCTGTACGGCGTTCCCATTGTGTCCCTAGTCATCGATAACAACGAGAGGCTTTGTCTGGCACAGATTTCCAACACACTTCTCAAGAACTACAGCTACAATGAAATCCATAATCGACGCGTGGCGCTGGGCATCACCTGTGTCCAGTGCACTCCCGTTCAGCTGGAGATCCTCCGCAGGGCCGGCGCCATGCCCATCTCATCACGCCGCTGTGGCATGATCACCAAGCGTGAAGCTGAGCGCTTGTGCAAGTCCTTCCTGGGAGAGAACGCTCCACCGAAGCTGCCCGACAACTTTGCCTTTGATGTGACACACGAGTGCGCCTGGGGTTGCCGTGGCAACTTCATACCAGCACGCTACAACAGCTCAAGAGCCAAATGCATTAAGTGCTCCTTCTGCAACATGTACTTCTCCCCAAATAAGTTTATCTTCCATTCCCACCGCACGCCAGACGCCAAGTACACCCAGCCTGACGCTGCCAACTTCAACTCCTGGAGACGACACCTGAAACTAAGCGACAAGCACCCTCCTGATGAGCTGATCTACGCTTGGGAGGACGTCAAAGCTATGTTTAACGGAGGCAGTCGAAAAAGAGCGCTGCCCTCTTCAGCACACTGTTCCTCCATCAGTTCAATGAAGAGCCTCTCGGGTTCGGTGGTGCCTCACATGATGGGACCTGACCTGGGTGCTCAGAAACGAGGCCGCTTTGAGGATGAGGATGATCTGGAGGGAGACAGTCTGTCTCCCCGCAAAACGCCACGCAGCTACCCCGTCATCCCAGTTCCAAGCAAAGGCTTCAGCATGTTGCAGAAGTTCCCCACCACGTCTCTCTTCCCTGCCCCGTATCCCTTCCCGACCTTTGGCCTCTGTCAACAGAAAAAGGAGGACAGTGATGTCTCGGCTGTGCAGAAAGGTGCAGGGCTGTCTGGTCTTTTGTGGCCTGGCCGAAAAGATGCTTTTTATCCTCCTTTTTGCATGTTTTGGCCACCGAGAGCAGCCGGGGGGATTCCTGTCCCCACTTATCTCCAGCCTCAGCCCAGCACCCTCTCCTCCCTGACAGAAAACCCTTCTCTCAGGCAGGCCTTCCTGGATCTCTCAGACCCCAGTGAAGCTGGAGCTGTAAGTGGAAACGGTGTCAGCTCAACTATGCCCCCCAGCAACGGAGCCACCACACCAAGATCTGGGATGTTTGACCCAGATTGCACAACACCTACCCCCGATCTTCGGCCGGTGACATCAGAGGGATGGCTCAAACTTTTGGACAACCCGGCTCTTCAAACCAGAAAGCCAAGCTACGGCTCTGCCTTCCGCCCGGTAGTCAAGGATGCTGACAGCATCGCCAAGCTCCACAGCAACGGCGGAGGAGTCGCTGGGGCCACAGATGAGGACTTTGGAGTTGTGGTCACCGGGTCGGACAGACACCAGCGTCTGTCGCCTACCAGCAGCTGTAGTTATGGAAGTGAAAGTGGAGGTGATGGAGAAGCAGAGGGAGGAGAGAGTGAAGAGGAGGGGGAAGTTGATGTGGAGTCTTCAAAGCAGGAAGATGAAGAGGAGGAGGGGAGCTTTACAAGCAGGCCACCACAGACTCAAAGCAACCTGTACTTGCCCGCTATGAGTGACAGCACCGGGGAGGAAAGAGGGAAGGACAGAGGGAGCAGCGCCATGTATCCCAGCACCTCCCCTGGATCCTCCTCAAACCCCCTCATGCAGGACTCCCCCAGCCTACCTGCGTCTCCTCGTGCCAGCTTGCCTCTCTCCAGCTCCACCCCACCTCACCGAGAGGACACGGCTTACAAAAACGTAAATATCCCCACGGGCCACTTTAGCTAATTATTATTTAAATGGTGCAGCGCTGCGATCTGCATAACCAGATTGATAGCCTGGTTTCTCCCTGTAGAAATTGAAACAGTCACCCTACTCTGATCCCGACTAATAGACCCAGACGTGGGTTGTTTAATGGACACGGAGTGTTTGTTCTCTCCCTGTCGCCCCAACCTGTTAGGGCAGCTCTAATCTTTAACCTTTTGACTCCCACATTAACGGGTCTCCGGCAGGAGGAAGGAGCAACAGTTATAATGATATAATTTTAACACATTTAGATGATATTGATATTTAAACATATATTGTTTATAATTAATATTTTTTAGTATTTCTGTATATAGGCACTAAAAAGTTGATTCAAGGGATTCTTGATCTAAAAAATGAGGCCCTGTTTTTGTTCTGTATTACATTATGTAAAGTTTCACACAACAAGTAAATATAAACATTTTTTTTTACAGGTTCCAAAAAACCGAGATGAAGGACTCCCTGCGTATGCAACCAAAGACAGCTCCAGCATTTCTGGTGAGCAAGAACATTTAAATCTTCTTCAAGTTTGACATCACTAATAAACTATTTTAAAAGGCTAATTTACAAAGCAATTAACTGTAAAAACAGATTTAAAATTCAGTTCCTTCTCTATAAATTATCCCCCGAATCCTTCTGATTCTCCTGCAGTCGCTCTAAGATCTCTTACAAGTGTTGAAGTTTAAGGAAATCGTCTTGCCCACTTCTCCAAACTGTTTACACACTCTGTTTCATCAGATGTTGGAGTTGGCTGTATTATAGCATCTTTGTTTCATTTATTGTCTGACTGAGTGGTTTTATAGCGTCCCCGTGTCCCTGCAAGGCTCGCATCCCTGTGATGTTTCATTTGCTCCTCTCATCTCCCAACCTGACCCTCTTTGTGGAGGAAAATGTCTTTTTGTGTGTTTTGTTGCCGAGTTCACACAAAACAGACACACCTAGTTATCTCTTTGTGCCCGGATAACCAGCTCAACCAATGGGCCTTATTGAATCCCTCTTTCTGTTTCTCTTTCTCTCTCATTTATTCGCAGAAGAAAACAAAGAGCAGAGAAGTTTCTTTGTGCCTGAAAGTGAGGCTTCAGCACCAGACTATTGGAGAGAGTGTTCAGGTACAACCATTTACAATAAAATAAAGAATACGGAGGTAAAACCTAGTAAATTAGCTGTCAATAGGTGAAATTTGTCTAATTTAATTTCAGTATTCTACAAAGCTCATCAGTAAATCCCAGATGAAACTATGATAAAGTACTTAAGGCATAAAAAAATTATAGATTTCCAAATATTCCTGCAATATTTTACCCCTCCGAACAAAAACATTCAGGATGCTAACAGCACCGAGGGAAACCTCTGATATCTGTCCTCTCCCCATACTCTTGCGCCCTCGCGTAGGGAGTAAAGGGATTCATATAAATACACACAGATGTGAAAATCAGAATAAATCTGCTCTTGTCGCCGCTCAGCCTCGGCTCTTCTCTTTAGCAGCGCCGTCGCCAGCGCTGTTACTCTTAGGGGGGCTGTTATAGTTCAACAAGAAAACATCAGATCAGAGATGAGCATCGCGCCAGCAATCTCCATCCTGGGCCCACATCTCCGCTGACATAATTGGCTTTTTCTCCTGTCTCAGTGCAAAACAGCCTTTTCCCCGTTTGTAAAAGATCACAGCTTATTGCCTTTTTATATCTGTCAGGGAGACATTAAAAGTGCTTTATGACATCTGTGCCAACATTTATATCTACACCCCCCTCATTCCCTCAACCCCTACACATGCAGACGTCGTAATGATCCCTGCGCATAATGTATAATGTATTTCAAAAAATTACACGAAACAAATTAAATGAGACCACCTTTCCCCTGATTGCCAAATGTCTCCCTGGGCGGTGGGAAGCTCTACGTGATTAGAAGGCCTGATTCCTCTGAGTCCCACCTCCCCCTCTCCACTGTCTTTAAACTCTCCCTCTGTTTCTAGGGAGAAAAAATAATCTAATTTTCCATTTATGTAATGCAAACCGCCTTGGCTTTGACTATTCACGGTTAATTGACTGTCAAACGAGGTTGTTATCCTCGGGCACTGTCTGCAAATTTGCTTGTCAAATGAGACAGAGAGAGGAGAGGAGAGGAAAGGAGAGAGGAGAGGAGAGGAAAGGAGAGAGGAGAGGAGAGGAAAGGAGAGAGGAGAGGAGAGGAGAGGAGAGGAAAGGAAAGGAGAGGAAAGAGGAGAGGAGAGGAAAAGAGAGGAGATGAAAGGAGAGGAGGGGAGGGGAAAGGAGAGGAGAGAGGAGAGGAAAGGAGAGAGGAGAGGAGGGGAAAGGAGAGGAAAGGAAATGATAGAGTAGAAAGGAGAGAGGAGAGGTGAGGAAAAGATAAGAGAGGAGAGGAAAAGAAAGAGGAGAGGAGATGAAAGGAAATGATAGAGGAGAGGAAAGGAGAGGAGGGGAGGGGAAAGGAGAGGAGAGAGGAGAGGAAAGGAGAGAGGAGAGGAGGGGAAAGGAGAGGAGAGGAAAGGAAATGATAGAGTAGAAAGGAGAGAGGAGAGGTGAGGAAAAGATAAGAGAGGAGAGGAAAAGAAAGAGGAGAGGAGATGAAAGGAAATGATAGAGGAGAGGAAAAGATAAGAGAGGAGAGGAGATGATAGGAGAGGAGAGGAGAAGAGAAGAGAGAGAGGAGAGGAAAGAAAAGAAGAGAGGAGATTAAATGGGAGAGGTGAAGAAATGAGAGGAGAAAAGAGTAGAGGACAGGAAAGGAAAGGAAAGGAGAGATGAGAGGATAGAGGGGAAGGAAAGGAGGGAGGGGAGGAGATAAAATGAAATGAGAGAGAAGATAAGAGTAGAAGAGAGGAAAGTAATGGAGAAGAGAAGAAAGGATGAGGAGAGGAAATGAGAGAGGAAAGGAAAGAAAAGGACAGGAGAGAGGGGAAGAGAGGACAGGAAAGGAAAGGAGAGAGAACAGGAGAGGAGAGGAGCATGAGTAGGCTGAAGGAGGCAGGACAATCAATGACTGGAGGAGAAAATAAACATCAGAGTGTTATTATTTAATTTCAGGCAGTTAATGTCTCTGTCACATTTCAGGTGTTTTTGTAAACAGGTGAGTAATTTCAAACTGGTAAAGAAAATGATGTAATAAACACATTTTCACCAGAGACTGAAAAGTTCTGCTTCTTTATTCAGCTACAATATAAAGTTAAGATGTAAGCAAACAGTTTAACCCAACACACACACACACACACACACACACACACACACACACACACACACACACACACACACACACACACACACACACACAACAGAAACATTTGTGGAGCAACAGCTGTCAGCATCTGTGCTGCTGTTTTTCAGCACCATGGACAGATCTTTGACGTTATTCACAATGAACTCTGATTTTTAATCTCCCTGATTGATTTACTCCTTTTAATGAGATCTGATACAACAGCACCTTCAGCATAAATCTGAAAAGTAGAGTCGGCTTTAGAAAACACAACAAACAAACAAAAAAATACTAATAAACATTTTACATGTTTGCACAAACTTTGGCTGACACCAAGAGGCCAAAGAGTGAATTGCAGACTTGCACTAAACAGAGAGAAGGATCGCTGAGTTTAAATAAAGAACAAAAAGAGTGAGAGGGTGTCTTATGCACAAATGTTATTTTGGTTCTGCTTAAAAATGTTTAATTTAATTTCACTGTTGCAGTTGTGTTTGTTTGCACAATTTAATAGTCATGGTGTTGCCTCCACATATCAGATATGTTGATTTGATCCATTGAAACATAGATTTTTAAGCCACTGCCTCTCGACATCATCAAGTTTGTAATTTAAATTTATTTTTTAACATTATTATTTACTAATATAACTTATTCTCAGTTATGTGGTCCAATTTTGATAATTTATCAGTTATTTTATTTAAGCAATTCTATTCTATCATTTGTGTGGATTTAAAAATTTACTTTTTTTTCTCTGAAGAAAAATTTTAATGGTCCTAATTTCTGTTTAATTAATTAAATGCTAAATAATTTTAACATTTCAAGGAAAATGTACTGGACAAATGTTTATTGAGGTTTAAAACATGCAAATACTTTTGCTGAATGATGTCTTTGTGTGTTTCCAGGTGACCAGAGCAGAGGCGCTGCCTCTCCTGTACCGCTTAAGAAAGACGTTGAGAACATGGAGAAAGGTAAACATTGTTTCAGTAACACACAGTTAAGAGCATCTTAAAGATGTTTTTTCTTTTTCTTATAATTCCATTTCTTCTCTCTCTTTTTGTTTCTTATCATTCTGCCAGAAGAGCTTCAGAAGGTTCTTCTGGAGCAGATCGACTTCAGGAGGAGACTGGAACAAGAGTTCCACGCTCTGAAGGGCACCTCGCCATTTCCTGTCTTTCGTAAGTCTTTTTAGTTCTTGTTGGTTTTGACTTTGCTCTCTATTCTTGAAACTCTGTCTCTAAGTTCCTGACTTGATTTGATCAGTTTCTCAAATGATAATAGAGTTTCACCTCATTCCCATCGTTTTTTCATCCAATTCAGATAATTTTCAAGACCAGATGAAACGAGAGCTCGCCTACAGAGAAGAAATGGT
The DNA here is from genome assembly GCA_006937985.1 of Aphyosemion australe. NCBI lineage: Eukaryota > Metazoa > Chordata > Actinopteri > Cyprinodontiformes > Nothobranchiidae > Aphyosemion > Aphyosemion australe. Next base: position 3,456,621 of record SSNS01000008.1, read on the forward strand.
CCACCAGTTACAGATGGTAAGAACATTAATGGCAATAATTATGTCAATTAGGCCTACAAAAGACTGTAAAACATTCTAATTTAGTTTTTAGTTTTTTTGTATCAGTATTATTGAATCTACATGAGCTACATCTTTAATAAAATATTTCTGAACAACAAAAAAAACAAATAAATAGGAAACTGTATTAGATTTTAAACACAAATGAGGCTTCATGGGTTGAAACAGAAAGCAAATAGTCATTTTCTTTGTCAGGACACAAGTCAACTGGAGTTCTGTTGCTTATTTGTCCGTCAAAAGGCAGAGTCAATCATGCAGTTTGTCTTTCATGGGTGAGAAGTTCCTCTGCAGCTGTCTGAGGGTTTCCGTCGACATCAATCACAGCAGCAGCTGGCAGACAGGCTGACAGACGCTGTTTATCTTTGTTTTCTGACACGTGCTACAACTGTACTCGCGTGTGCACACACAACAGAAAACTGTGCACACACACCAAGGAGAGAGCAAACTGCTTCAGAGGGGTCCATTTGCAAAAATAGATAAAAGCCATTTTTGTTCAGAATCACCAAACTTTATTCTGACTGATATCAAATAAATAATAAAAAGATGCATTTGTTGAAAAATTATAAAAGCTGAGTTATCCGTTTTTGCAAATGCGTCTATTGAGGAGGCTTTAGAGCCGACTTGAAAATATGCGCCTCCCTAATTCTGCGTCTAGCAGCAGATGGTCCGTCTGAGAGTAATGACACATTCATTCCACACAGACAGTTAAATGTTTAATTCATGTTTCTGTGAAATTTCCAAATTTCCCACATCTTAACACGACAAAATAGTGCTTCAATATTGATGAAATTATGTTTTCTATTGTGTTTTACAGCAAGCAGAGTCATTTTACAGGCAGAAACGTGTGGATTATTGATTATTTTGCCTTTCCTTTACTAGTAGGTTACATTCATTGTAAATTTATTTGTTGCACGTTTTTAAAATGTCTTTCAGATTCCCTATGCAAACATCATTAGAAAAGAAAAGATCAGCTCCCATCTTAGCAAGTAACAGGTGAGTGCGTTTGAGAATATCATCATTAAATCTGAGTAGAAATGGGCCTCTGTAAACTTTAAATTCAATTTGAAATGGAAAATTACAAAAACAAACATTTATTTATTAATTTATTGTGTTTTTGCAGGCTGAGTCGAGTCGTATTATTCAGAGGAGAAAGCTGCGACACAAAACCCACCAGACAAACACATAAACGACACTCCAACAGTAAGGAGCGGGATGCGTTTGTGTACCTTGAAGGTTCTTGTGTTTTTTAGCTAATTGTCTGGTTGCTTCTTGACTACCACGTCAACTCATTTGGACCACTTCATACTGCTATCGTACCAGCATATTGGTGAAGAAATTACCAATGCTTTCAGTTTTCTGACCTTGGGTCGATTAAAAACTGGTGACATGGGACAAAAAAACGGAACAGTTTTTGGTTTTTCATCATTTCTCCGCTGTCTGAATCCAAGCTTTATTCAACCAGGACCAAAGCAAACATGACCCTTATTAGCCTCCATGAACCTCCCAGAGCTGATAAGGGCCACCATAAAGGACACTATAGATGTCAGGAAGCTGAAAATGAGAGGAAATGAGTGCAAAAGGACCAGGTGTTAATATCTGAAGCTCTGCTATCACCACACCGACATCCAGAAGAGGAAGGACCTTTTTTTATTTATTATCAACATCTGATCCCAGTAGGATTCTTCCCTCCATGTGGAGGTGTGATCTTTCCATGTTTACACCATTCATCAGCATGATTTGTTACACACAATCAGACTGATGTCCGTAACGTGAATGTAGGAAAGGGAAAATAAAGTAAAGAGGTCAAATTTAACACAATATTGGTACTATAAATGATTGTAAACCCCATGTTAGAATAATACCAGTATTAATGTAAAATGATGTCCTGATTAAACAGTGTACAGTCCCTAGAAGTCCTTGAAAATGCAAAAAAGTATTATATTCACTGCAGATGTTTCTGCACTGTCAAAACATCATGTTATATGTGTAATTACTCATATTTATCATTTTATTTCAGCATTAGCCCAAAACAATGTGTATTGTCCATAATTAATTTGTATTAATTTAACATATTTTGTTAAAAAGCACAAAGAAACTGCTTTCAGACCCTCAAATTCACCTGCTGCCATAAGCTGATATGGTGAGACGATTAAAGGCCAAGCGCCTGTTTGTCTCCAGTAGAGTGTGTGGCCAACACGGAGGAAGCTGCAGTCGGTCATTGTTGTGTAACTATTTGTAAATGACATCATCTGACTGTGTAAAATAAGAACCTTCCTGTTTCTCTATCTTTATGTGTTTGTTTATTTGAATATCAAATCCTGACTCCCTACTGGTGAAAATACTATTTATTATAATATTTAAGGAAAAGGTGAGCAAGTCAGTGGTGATGATGAGGATGGTGCATTTTAGTGTCTGTTCAAAGGAGTAAATGACAACTCCTTCATCCGGTTTTAAGAAAGGTTTGATGGAGTTGTCATCTACTGATAGGATGTTAACATAATAAACTGTTAATGCAGATGTATTTCCAAATGTTCTTGTAGTTTCTCTACTATTTATGTGTAAATTAAAAGTCTATACAAAAGAAAAGTGTGTTTCCATTATTGGGGATATTTTGGTGTTTGAGTGATAAAAGATAAAAAAAGAGAAAGGGGAAAAAAATAAAACAATAATAGATAGCAGGTGAGTTTTCCACCTTTCTACAAGGCAAAATATTAGACAGAATAATGGAAGTATAGACATTAAAAATGGAAATTGGGAAAATTTGACCTTCCACACATGAAATACGTTCAAATCAAATACTTTCAAATTTCAAACTTTTCTTTTCTTTTTCTTTTCTTTATTCTTTTTCTTTTCTCATCCTTTCCAGCCTGTGTAGTCAGTGTTTGGGTCATTTGGATGTCCAAGTAAATACTTGTTTTAAATTTGCTCCAGTCAATGAACTCATCATGCATACATGATGATTAACAGGAAAGGATAAATGGAAATGGTGTGTGTCAGTTTTTCAGTCACTAACTATAAATGTACTGATCGCTAATAGCTATGTCTATTTGAAAAATTTAACCTAAAAGTGATTTGTTTGAGCTACTTCTTTTCAAAATTCAGTACTATATAATTAGAAGATTTTTTCCCATACTCATATGGTAAAATGGTAAATGGCCTGTATTTGTATAGCGCCTTCTTAGGGTTCTACAACCCCCCAAGGTGCTTCACAACACAATCAGTCATCCTATGTCATATGTCTTTATATATATATATATATTCATACTTGAAAATTCACAAAAGCATTTTTCTCGCTTTTAGACGGCAAAAGAACCTTGAATAAAAACTACAAACATTAAACTACAAAGCAAAATCGCTAGCACGACATCTGCCGCTGTTTTACGGCAGCTGTGCTACTGGGAGCGGAGTGGCTGAAGAAGAAGAAGAAAACTGCCAGCATGGCGTTTACTCTGTACACTCTCATCCAGACAGCTATTCTGTGCACTAATGCAGTCGCTGTGTTGCATGAAGAGCGATTTCTCCGTAAAAGTAAGTGTTTTGTCACCATTAGCATGTTTACTGTCGCAAAGCAATGATGTTTTTGAGTTAGGTTAGCTGGTAAACTGAACAGCCTGTGTGACTAGATGTGATGTGTTAAGATGTTAAAATTAAGCTATTTATACTTTTTTCATAACTTGCTGCAACTTGACATCTTTATCCTCTTTCTCTGTACTTTCCTCCGTTTGTGTGTGTCTCCAGTCGGCTGGAGTGTCGAACAGGGAGTCGGTGGTTTTGGAGATGATCCAGGAGTCAAAGCTCAGGTTCTCAATCTCATCCGCTCCGTTCGGACCGTCATGAGAGGTTGGAAGGATCCTCCTGACTTTCTAATCAATCAAATATCCAGACATCTCACGCGAACAAATGTTTAATAATTTAAATTTAGGCTTTAGTTCCTACTGCTGTTGTGTCGAAATGTGTGTAAAACAACCCCCTCCTGCGTTCCTCTCTACAAGTTTCAATGTAACAGAATATCAATTTCAGGAAATCATCTTTATGAAGTAATGAGTCAGCTGTATTTTATGTGTCAGTGGTTCTAGTTGTGAGGGCTGATACCGATTTCCTAAACTACAATCATTATACTATGTTTATCTATATATATATATATATATATATATATATATATATATATATATATATATATATATATATATATATATATATATGTATATAAACAAACTCTGGATTTAAAAACATCTCTTGTTGCTAGTGATGGTGAGTTCACAGGTCAGGAAGAATGTCACATTTTTATTGCAGGATGCATTCACTGACTGACGCATCTTAAAAATCTGATCTCCAGGTTCAGCTAATCACAGATTAAGCCGATCACAATGAAGGCTGGCAGACAAGATCCAGATCTTTTCTTTCATCAGATTCCTTTAAATAATTAATTAAAACGACAAATTTTAATAAGACATTGGTTGAGAAAGTGTTTTCAAACACACATCTTGATGTAACACCAGAAGCCCAAAAAATCTTGTTTTTAATCTTGATCGTTTGAAAATTTCGCTCCTAAATTCAGTTTAAACTACAGGTGCACCGATTGCAGTTTTTGGCCGATCACCAATCTTGAGAAAAACTTGACTTGCCGATACCAATTTTTGCCGATACCGATTTTATCTTAACTAAAATCAGATTACGTCAACGTTTCGATTTCCTTTTGTTGAGAAAACCAATATGAATACTCATGAAACAATACCAGTTTCAACTGGACATGAGGTAATGTTCTCAAATACAAATGAACATATTTAGCATTGCTGTTTGAACTACAAAATCATATTTGTTCCTTTTAGACTTTAATTTTTTAATTTTGAAAACAAAACTTTTGTACCTTTTTAGCAATGATTTGCTTTAACATTAACTAGGGGTGCACTGATTGCAGTTTTTGGCCGATCACCGATCTTGAGAAAAACCTGAGATCGAGGCCCATAGATTGATCGGCTGATCGATCAGTGCACCCCTAGTTTAATTTTTTTGTTTAGTTTGGAAGGTTAATTTTAAAAATGTAATAAAAATAAAAGTAAACACATAATAATTCAAGTGTGCAAATAGAAAGGAAAAAAGGACAATAAAAAAAGAGAAATCATAAACTTAGAAATAAATGAGTATCGAAAAAGGAGTGAAAGGAAGTCAAAAACTTATTGTAACACCCCCCCCCCCCCCCCCCCCCCCTCCATATCAATAAAAAATCATTTACTCATTTGGCTTCCAATCAATACCATGCTTAAGTAATATCGACATTATTCTTCATATAACATACAAACAACCAAAGAAGGCTCCATAATACCAGCTAACCTATACATCACACGGTAAATAAACAGTGAGCACCCTCTGACAGCCATGTGTCCTCATCATTTCTGTATCTTGCAAAAATAATTTCTGTGTATTTGGACATTTCCTAAACATCTCCTAAAAATTATTCCACAATTTATCCCCACAAACCTCTTGTTTTCTATTTGCAGTGCCTTTGATAATAGTGAACTCTGCAAGCATCGTTCTGCTGCTGCTGTTTGGTTGACCCTGGACCAATGATTGACCAAAAGCACAAGAAGCCAGCCAAAGAGCCACCAATCACTTCACACATCAGCGTTCTGTCATTTAGACACTAATGTCTTTGGATCGTTGGGTTCCAGTAAGCAGCCTTCCACTTACAGATGTTCTCACACAAAGAGAAGAACGGCGCTGTCACCCAGACAAACGTACCACTCCAGCAGACTTCCTGCTCTGCTCTTGAGTGTGTATTTAATTTTCCTGAAGTCAAATTGCAGGTGATGAATTTCTGTGCTGCTCATCATCTTCAGGATGTGTCGGCAGGAACCTGTTTGGATGATTTAAAAGGTGCCGTATGTTTTTGTAAATGGTTAAATTCAGCAGTAATGACTCGTAAAGATGCTTAAAGTTCCTGTTTGGAAATTAAGAATAAGAACTTTATTACCATCAGTTAAATAGTATTATACAATGATCACTTTTTCCACATGTTTGTCACACAGATAAAGGAAAAAGTTCAGGATTTGCCAAAACTTTATTTAAAACATTGTGTACTCTGTCACTTTGTGTCATTAAAGATCAGTCCAAAGCCTGTTATACTGTATTCATTGTGTAAAATACTGTGATATTCATTCACATTTGTGTACATTTTAAGCAATATTTCCAAACTGATGTACTTTTTCCACATTGTAACCCATTTGATGTTATAAAGACTGGAATATTTTGTTGTTTTGAAATAAATGTAACCTCCTATTTGGTGAGTTTGTTTTTGGTAATGCATGTGGCTGGGGAAGAAGAAAGAAAATCAAATTTGGACAAAAGCTCTTCCAGCAATTTTCCTTTGAAATCTGCCTTTTTAATCTACGTGTGTTTTATAAACTAAAGATGTTACATTTTTATTTGTTCCGTTTGTAGAGAATTTGATAATTTTCGGCTTCCCTAACCAGGCTGACAGATACTGTACTTTCTCCTGTAGCAGGGGTGGTGGGTTCATATTAAACATTCATAGAATATAAGTCTGATAGTTCCAGTCTGAAATAAATAGGGCGTTGTTATTTAGGTCAAATAGAAATCAATCAGTTTAAAGTCAGAACATGTTTTTAAACTACTTAATAGATGGGGAGAAAATCAATAATTCAAATACAGCAATACAAGTATAAAGGGGATTCTGAGGTGAATGTAGATCACATCTTTGAATTTTTACTCATACTTCATCAAGCCCATTCTCATTTTTCAGTGACTATAACATTTCAAATCGTGCATCGGTCCTTGTTCTACTTTAATAATAATAATAATAATCCCAATATGTTGTGAATTATCACCATCCCCTCCCTTTTTGCTCTCCAACCGTGTTTATTCACATGGTTTTTGACCCTAAAAGTAAAGGATTGGAGGATAGAGGCAGTCTACTGGAATTAGAACCATATGTTTAACAGGGAGATTTGTGCATTAAAGCCACTTTGATATGTGATTAGTGTGGGTTTAGCTAAGGGCAAAAAGCTAGATGTGTGTGCACGGTTCACAGATCTCTGGCTCTGTAATAGTAAATCATCAGGTAGAATTTAGATTCAAATTATACAATATTTTTAACCATAACATGTATTTTATTGGCTATTATTATGAATTTATACTTTGTTATGACATGAAGAAAATGTTAAAAGAAAGCACATTTCCTGCTAGTTTTCCCTAAAAAACCCAAATGCTGAAGTTAAATTGAAATTTAAAAACAAATTCTAACTTTATAAAATAAATTAAACACACCAGAAAGTTCTGCTCAGACAATCAACCTTTTAAATCCCTACAGACGACACATTTGTACAAACTGGCTTTTAATTACACCTAACCAGGTTGTGTCTTTATGTTCTTTTGTTATTTTTTGGTAGTATTATTGTTGTACATGGATGTTCTCTGTGCTTGTTGAGACCATTTTTATTGCTGATTTGATGAGTTCTGCTCCTTGTTCAGCACTTTGGATAACACAAGTTGTTTTTAAAATGCGCTTTATAAATAAACTTAGACAATGTAGCAAATGTAAAATGAGAAAAGAACAAAGTCAGAACTGAGGAATTAACTGAAACGTGGATTTTTCTCTAGACAAACAAACTGAAACTCTCATCTTAGTTTCCAAAGATGTTATCAAAAACATCATCTGAACATTGTTGATGTAAATGCTGAATGGTGAAAAACAAATGTGTTGCCCACTATTTGTGGGGAAAGAGGATTTGATCCGTGCTGTCTGGCATCATGCAGAGAGATTTTTACCACTGTGGTAAAACCCTTCTAATGCGATGCATCTGTTGGTTGTTAGTGTGATAGAACACATATGGTTTTTTTATTATTCCAGTGAGTGATTAAGCGGTTAAGAGTAACCCTCTTAAATGATTAAGTATGAATGTTTGAATTAAAAAAAACAGATAAACATAAAAACAGATTTTTTTATCATTATGTTTAATGGACGATGCAAAAATATTTTCTCTCCACGGATTTGAACAGTACGTGTAAAATGTGTCAACAAGATCCAGGATTCTTCACCTGCAGGAGGCAGCAGCGAGCACGAGAATATCAACACTGATTCAAACCAACGAAGAAGAAACGTCAACAGGAAGCAGGAGCAGAGCTGCTGCAGTTTAAGGTTAGCAGAAGTTTATCTGCATTTAGGCTGTTTAAACGTTATTATTTAGCATTTACGGAACAAAATGAATAAATAATCAGAAGTTATAATAGCGGAGCAGATTATGTAACTGATAACAAACCCAGCTGCTTAGTAAATAGAGCATTCTCTCAGTTCTGTTCATTTTTACAGGATTGTCATAAATGCATCATTTTGAAAGAGTACAGACCAAGTTAACCCGTTTGATTATTGCATCTTATTGATTAAACTGTTGTCACTGCTGAGTTTGACTCATCTGACCTATATAAAGTAAAAAGTTTCAGTGTGCATCAGCACACTTCAAACTAACATGCTGTGATACATTTTGAATCAGCTGAGGAAGACTAACATGAAGATGTCAGTCTTTCTTGAAGTTTCGTTAGAAACAAAGCAGTTCCAGTATTTTTTAATAGAGTAATGTATAATCAACTCTTTATTTATTGATTTATTTTCCCTTCAAACTAATCAGACTTCATTGGAATAGTTTAAATTGGTCTTAATCTCCTTTTGTTTTGTAGGCAGCTTTAGTTTCACTTATTGCTACAAGAACATCTTCCCAAAAATAAAGTCATGATTACAGACATGTCCATCATTTAAAGGAGTGGATCACTCGTTTAATCAGTACATTTGCATCGGTCTCTAGTAGGAATGAATGCCTTGTAAGTTGTTCTCTGGGGAAACAAAGCTCTGGTGCATCAGTTTCAGGAAGTAGAAGGCCCTGTCCTAATACTTGCACTGCACCCTATGGTCCTCAGTGAAGTGCACTTGGAGGAAGTGCTCAGTAAGACTTTGAGTGCGTAGTACACAAGTGTACAAATAATTGCCGAATTGGGACAGTGAGCATTGCGTCATCACCCACACGCTGGGATGCCGGTTGCATCCACCAATTGGGTTCTGTACGTGAATCTACTGACTGTGTGTGTGTGTTTGTGTGTGTGTGTGTGTGTGTGTGAATTTGGTTTTAAGAGCATTAATTGTACCCTCAGATTGATAACTACATGACCAAAATCCAAGCTTGTCTAAATAATAATAATTTTCTAAAATCCTTAAAGCTGTATTCCAGGCAGGAATCCACACACGAAGCGGATCAATAATCCTCTCAGTTTCTCCTGCTGTAGGTTTGATCAACACAATAATCTGATAAATTCTCCTATTACTGGTGTGAATTATGAACACACGGTCTATGAAAGGATTAGTTATTGTGACAGAACAAGCTTTTTTTAAACTGAATAAAGCGGAAAATCCACAAATGAGAACATGATCCAAGCTGCTGTTATCTGAAAAAGTAAAAACAATTCCTCTGGTATTAATCTGAGTATAATATTCAGTTGTAATCAGGCAGCACCAGTTTAATACATTTTTTTTTACCATTTTCTGATTATTTAAAAAAAAAAAAAACTTTTTGTTGAATTTTAGAAAAAAGAAATGAAGACCTAAAGAAAATAACTAGTAACAGCATTAATCACTATCATCCTGTCGTCAGGCAGATCTTCAGTATGGCGGGTAGACGTGCTCTGAAGGCTGTGCTCATCGACCTCAGTGGAACTCTACATATAGAAGACACAGCAGTGCCTGGAGCGCAGGACGCCCTCCACAGGTGGGAAATGGCCTCCAAATCAGGGCCAGGTGGCAGAAAGGGAAGTCTGTGTATCAGTGCATGAATGAAAACCACATTTACACATCATTTATTTTACATAGACATAAGTTATAAATGAGTGTTTTGATGCCGTCAGGTTACGACAGGCATCAGTTTCTGTGAAGTTTGTGACCAACACAACCAAAGAGAGTAAGAGGAACTTACTGGAAAGGCTGCAGCGTCTCAACTTTGACCTACAGGTGAAAAGAAGTTTCTGTTGTAATGTTAGGAACAAAATTATAGTTTTGAATTTTGTCTGAATTTCTCAAAAGTAAACAAATAAAAGTATCACTGTGTGTGTCAGACTTGTAAAATGACCCCATGTGACTCTGCAGTTCTTGAGTTTGCCTTTGAAACTCTGAATGTTCAGGAAAAAGAGATCTTCACATCTCTGAGTGCAGCAAGAAGTCTGTTAGAGCAGAAACAACACAGGCCGCTGCTGCTGGTGGAGGACAGCGCCCTGGAAGACTTCACTGGTACTTAAGTAGATGAGACAATATCATATCTTTAATTTTTTCATATTTTTGTACCCTATACATCTAAAATTAGTCAAATTGCTAAACTGTACATTATCTCCCTCCAACTGCAGGGATTGACACATCAGATCCAAACGCTGTTGTTATTGGGCTTGCTCCTGATCACTTCAACTACCAGAGTCTCAACAGGGCGTTCAGGTGGGAAAAGTTAAATAGGGCTGCTCCAATACGGAAGAAATAGTATTCATTATTATTTTTAGTAATGAAATCACAACTATTTACCACACTTACCCAATGAGTCTGGAAACACCAAGAGTTCACATTTTAAGAAGACTGCAGACACTGATTTACATCAGCAGGTGGCAGAGTTGTGCTGATTTAAAATTACAAGACTATAAGTTATGTAACAGAATTTACTTGATCATAAAGATGTTTTGGCCAATTCAGAATAAGAAATATTTAAAATATTTTGTAACATATTAGTTTAAACACACATGGACACCAAAAAATAAACTTGATTTTCTGCTTGTATTATCAGTCACAGGAATAGAACATGGACAGAGGGCGGTGCTATAAAAGAAGAGCTGTTGCACAGATTTGTTTTCCAATCCCAATAAGGCACACTTGGCAGTTTTGCTTGCTTTTAGCACCCCCTAGTGTCCATTATTAATTATCTGTGGTCAAAGCAAAAGTGAAACTTATCTCCTCGCTGTGCGTTTGTCTTTTTAACACCTTAATCTAACTGCTGAAATGTCTCCTCAGCCTTCGTTAGTGTCTACAGGAGCGGTTCATTACTAAATCAAACAAATCAGTTGTGTTCACGATTTAAAACATGCAGGAAACATGCTGGAAGCAGCGCCAGGCATGTCAGCTCAATTTTTTGTAAGTCCAGCAGGGAGCGTCCCACCACTCTGAAGATGCAAATGCTGTATTCTGGCCACAGAGGGCGATGGGGGTCTGAGTGACATTTCATTAACCCTGTAAAGGGTCATTTTAGCACATACTGGCTCAAGAAAATGATTTAAAAATGTGAAAAAGTTGCATAGTATGGCTTTAAAATAATGGCCACTGAGGGTGTGGTGATCATGTTGAAAAAAATGGAAGCATATGTTTTAATGCCCATCATATGTCACTGGATTGGTCGGTGGTGTGTTTTGCCTTTGTTCTTCCATCTTTCTGTCTTTACGCTCCCCTTTTTCAAACCCCACCATAAGATGCATTTGAGTTTCACCTTCAAAAAGGTGGAGGTGTGCAGCAATTGGAAGACATCTTCTAATTTTTATGTATTTTTAATGTGTTTCTTTCTAGAATGATTTTGAACGGAGCTCCCCTTATCGCTATACATAAAGCTCGCTATTATAAACGTCAGGATGGTTTGGCCCTTGGCCCTGGGCCCTTTGTGACAGGACTGGAATATGCAACAGACTGTAAAGCCACTGTAGTGGGAAAGCCTGAAAAGACATTTTTTACACAGGTAAACATTTCCGCTTTTGGAGCTAATAATTCACCTCTAAACGAAACCTTTTCTCATTTTCAGTGTGATTGCTTCTCCATACAGGCTCTGTCTGAATTAGGATGCAGCCCCAGTGAAGCTGTCATGATTGGAGATGTGAGTGTGTTTAAAAATTCAATTTCAGTACGTTGTTTGTACAGATTATTTCCAACTGGTCACCAGTATAGGTTTCAATCTCATATGAGCAAAATGACTCATGGTTCTTTATTGATTTCACACCAATATCTTTAGCATTTTTCCCAATTAAGCTAATTAATAATTCATCTTTTTAAATGTATTTCTGCTGCTCTCACTTGATTAAGTACAGTGAACTGCTCATGACTCAGATGGAGTAAAAAAAACACTTTTTTATTAGTCCTTGAACATGAATGCACTAATAAATGTGAGCGTCACTAAAAGCTGGTGGTTTACTCCATTTCAGGATGCCAGAGATGATGTGGGCGGGGCTCAAAATGCAGGAATGTTGGGTATTCTGGTCCGAACAGGTGAGTGCACTCTTCCTCTTTACGTTTATGCACGCTCCTGATGTGTTGTGAGTTACTATTTTATTCTTTAGACTAGAAGAATGATGATGGAGAGCTTCTCAGTATTATTTCTGTTCAACATTATCCCTCTATCATTTTTAAAGGGGACATTTTATGACTTTTTTTTTTTTAGTCATAATGATCTATGTTCGATACAAGACATGTTCATGAAGTTTTTTACACTAAATCTCTCTCACATAAACCGGTTTTAGCAGTTTTATTCTAGAAATTTTCAGTGCCTTCCAGAATGACCTCTGTCACTTTAAAGAACGAGTAACACCTAAATCAACTTTTTTGTGCTGATAACCTGTATAGATGAGTATCTAATAGTGCTGTAGACATGTGTGATCATTATTTTGGCAGTTTAGTGCAACTTACTTAAAATGTAATATTACAGGCAAAAACCATAATTATATCTCCACCTTCAGGTTAAAACTCTGCTCCACACTGATTTAGAATCAGCCCCAGCTGATTGCTGTAGAGATGCAGCGCACGGTGACGTTGTCTACCTTACTACGTGGCTGAGCTGCACTGAACTCCAGCTGAGTCGGCCGCACCTCCACCTGGCGCAACCACTCACCTGCAGATATGACACGTTAGAGCTCGGAGCCGCTCGCCTCCTTGAAAAAAAAACCTCCTCCTCCCCTTTTTTTCTGGTGATCGCGGTGGACAGTAAACCTCCAACCTGCTGGTGCTTCTGAGTCTGCTTGTTCTCCTGAGCGCTAGGTTTGCTTGTTTGTGCGCTCCTGTACACGCGCGAGTGCGCACGCGCTTGTAAATGACTAGTTTTTCCGACTGGGAAACTCCGAGAGCCCACGTGGGGTGGTTGATGGTGGTGCTGTCAATCACTGCCTCAGTGCCGCTCCCTCGGTCCTCCAGGTGACGCCTATTTTGCAGGTATTTTTCTAACAGGAAGTCTGCTTGGAATAAGTCTCCGCCCATGGTGTTACTCACCCTTTAAGAAAACAAGCCAACTGGCCACGCCCACCCATCTCCTGCTCAGGCTGCTATAAGCTGAGAAGCTCCGATATCCGGGAGGGACTCGGAGTAAAGCCGCTACTCCTCCAGCAGCGTTTTCTGGCACGTGAGAGGTGGTTCTATGCTAATTTCCCTGTTTGTGACTTTTTGAAACAGCTTGTTTTAGGCACATAATTCCTGATACACTGACAGAAAACGGATGTATATTTTTCACGTTTGGCGTGCTTATAGAGGCAGTAGAGACTTACAAGGCAGCTTAAAAGAATGCAAAATGTGAGTTTTGCATAAAATGTCCCCTTTAAAACTACCTCCTTACAGTTCGCGTCCTTAGAATTTATTCTGACTTACCTCAGCGCCATTTTATCAGGAGTCCTTCTGTTTTTGTAACTCATGATAATCTGTCATGTTTCAGGTAAATACAGAGATGGAGATGAAAATAAAATCAACCCACCTCCTCACTTGACATGTGACAGTTTTCCAGATGCTGTTGAACACATCCTGCAGAGTCTTCTCTGAAGCTACAACTACTAAAAACAAAATCTTATGGTAATTATCACTAATGCAGTGTAATAATAGTTAAAAGAATGCAGCCTTGTACCTTTATTGTGGTGAAAATATTAATAAAAAGAGAAAAACTCAGATCCATCTTGATCTAGAAGTTTGCAAAAGAAAAATAAAATCATCAGCTATCTCCAGTCACTGTGACAAACACTTTGTTGTGTCAAGTTGTGTGAAATTGCTCAAATTAAAAAAGAATGGACAACATTTGTCACTTAGTTTTATTATCATTGAGAAGACAACTCTAAACCGTGGCATGGGCTCAGAGGAAACATGCAGGTGTTACATAGATTTTTCCTCATTAAACAAATGTTCAAAAGTGTTTAAAGTTATAAAAATCTAGTTTTAACCTGGTGAAACCAACATTAGCAGCTTATTAAAACCAAAATGATGAAAAAGAACATCCTTATAATTCCTCACTGTGAAGTGTAAGTACGATTTTGAGTGATTCAGTTAGGATGCTGACATGAACACGTTTCCTCAGGTGTGAACATCAGACAGACTCATATTCTGTCCTCCAGGCTGAGTATCTGTCCATCAGGCTTCGGGCTGAAGGTTTGGTATGTGCAATTACCTCCATGATGTCAGCTGTTGTTATCGTTTCCAGCTGGATCGCAGGCATGTTGGTGTGTGCTGTGGACAAGAATCACAGTGAGGAACGACCCGTTGTAAGGATCTCTTATCTGCACATGAATGTGTGTCTTCCTACTGTTCTGATGTGACTCCAGAGCATCGAAGATCCTACGAACGGGCCTCATGGCAGCCTCCTTACACACCAGTCTGATATCAGAGCCAGAGTATCCCTCCATCTCCTGATAAACAACCACACATACACAAAGCAGGTAGAAGAGTAACTCGTCTGATATAAAAACAGATACTTTACTCTCCAATATAGACACATAAATGTAAATTTGTGATAAGCTGTCACAAACATCTGCCAGAGTTTTGTAGTCCAGCTCAGTTCGCAGCTCGACCCCTCCTATGTAGCTGAGAGGAGGGAGCCAGTGAGAGATCATGGCTTGGCGTGCAGGCAATGAGGGAAGGTTGACCAGAATCCTCTTCTCTAATCTCCTCAGCATGGCGTGGTCCAGCTCCCTGCAAACACAGCACAGTTAATTACAAAAGACAGAAATCACAAATAAATATATAACCACTGTCATTTAATTTAAAGACCCACTTCGATCATCTTTTTAGCCGTTTTAAGTAGTTCTCAATGGTCTTTAAACTATGATTATGTCGTTTTTAGCCAAAATCACAAAACCTGTGACGTTTTCTAGTACTTATTTTCTACATAGTGATAGTAGCTCATTAAAAATTAAAAATTCTCCTATGGGTTGTGGGCGGAGCTGTTGGCGCAGAGGACCCCTCCTCCATCTTCTTCTCTACTCCTCAGAGCTTGAGGGGGCAGAGCAGAGTGGAGTTTGTGCTCCACCCAGTGGCTTTGTGACATCACAAACCCAGTCAGTTTTAGGCTGCATTTTTGTCGTCTGCTACTGATTCACAGAGATTTGAATGCAGAAATACTCAGAAATGCAATTTTGAGCTTAAATTTCTTTAGATATGTCCTGTAGCATAAGAACAATGCTTCAAGAACATGTGAAAAACAGAAAAATCATGATTTTCAATGGAGTGGGTCTTTAAAGAAATGTCTATGCTAAACCTTTTAGGAAACATTAATATTTACATATCTGCCAATGTTATTTTTCAGGTGAATTTAAATTAGTTAGAAAGTTGAGATGAAAATATGTTATAACCAAATACTTAATAAATGCATGTTTGGTTACACTAAAGGAATACCATGGCAGGTTGGAGGCAGCGAGTACAAACACCAAGTCGTTTGATCGTGCAAGCCCATCCATCTGTACCAGCAGCTCCGTCTTCATTCTCCGACTCCCCTCATGCTCCCCCCTAAAATAATAATAAAAAGGTATTTTTAAAACAAATGCATTTGTATAAACCTGGTTTGTTTAAAGCACCTTTCATGGCCTCAACCTATGAGCAACAGCGTTAATATCACCTGAATGAGAGCACATCTGCAGGCATAGAGGTAAAGACTTATGGAGGATGGCTCAGAGAACAGCAGCAAAGAAAAACAAAACAAATAAAAAACACCAGAGCCAAACTCATTCAGGAACTGGACCGCTGAGGACTGCTGTAAAGACATTAACCCAGATAATTCCCATTTTTCAAATTGATTGGGACATCCAGAGAAAGGTGAGCAGCACTATCACCAGCTCCATGTTATGTCAAGAGGCCATTCCTGTGTGGAGGAGTGGATTCACTCACAGTTTAGCTTCAGAACACAGAGATGAGTGATGAATGATACCTAAACATCCTCCATGGTGATGAGCAAACCTTTCCCAGCATGGTGGAGCACTGTGCCATAAGACTAAAGTCAGAACTAGGTGGTTCAGGGAAAAAAACTTTAATATTTTTAGATCCATGTCCAAGAAAATCCATGGAGCTTATGCGTCAAACAGAAACCCGTCAATTCTGACAAAATGTCAGTTGTTGATGATGCAAGAATGGGCTGCCTTTAGTCAGGATTTGGACAAGAAGTTGATTGACAGCAAGTCACAGTGAATTATGAAGGTCTTGGAAAAAGAAGAACCAACACAGCAAACATCGATTTTTTAAATAAACAATGTAATTCTACCTCCGTATAGATTCCCAGTCACCCAGGGCATGGTACTAGTTTGCAACAACTGGACTTCTAAAGTGTTGTCATTCTCTAAAATGTTGACGATGGCTTTTGTGGCTGAGCTCACCCCAAGCTGGATCCCCTCTGTCCCATCACTGACTCCAGCTCATCCAGGAAGATGGTGGAAGGGGCGTGGTACCTGGCCAACTCAAACAAAACCTGCAGATACACGCGATGTTAGTAAAAATCTGACAAACTCATGTTTGGGTATCGTGTGAGAGGACAACCTACCCTGACGAGTTTTTCAGAGTCTCCTCTCCACTTGCTGACGATGCTAGAGGCCGAGATGTTGAAGAACGTTGTCTTACACTCTGTAGCTACGGCTTTTGCCAGAAGGGTTTTACCTGTCCCTTTGTGTAGAAGAGAGCAAAGCTGAGCAGAGCAAAACCCTGACATAAAGAACTCCTTGTGTTTTAGTTTTTGCCTTGAAGGCCTTACCTGGGGGGCCGTAGAGCAGCAAGCCCTTCCATGGAGACAAGATGCCTGTAAACAGCTGTGGATACTGCAGAAAGAGTGAATTAGAGAATAAAGTTGGAAAAAAAGATTAATGTGACTAGAACAGCATAAATGTCTTATTAATTTACATTATAGTTTAGTATATTTTCTAAATTGGAACAATCAAAACTGAGATATACGCAAAGAAACCTGATGAACCAGATGAAAAGCTGAGTCAGTGCTCCCAACACCATAAAGCACACATTAGTTTGAATCTTTGGTGGCAAAGAGAAGCAGATTCAAATCATCCAGCTGACCTTATAAGTCGGAGAATGAATAATAATGGAGACGAACGTTAGGAAGGGTGGCAGGGCGGTGTTATTCAATAAAACAGACCAGCAGAATATATGTAAGAAAATAGAGACATCAGTCCTCATCTTCTCCTGGAAATGTCAAGAGGATGCAGACAAGCTGATTTGTTGTCATGAGAAAGGTCTGGATGATGATGATAAAAATGTGTGTGTGTGATTCGTGTGTGTGTGTGTGGTTGTGGCTGTTATCTATATGTGGTTGTAAAACTGTGTGAACGGGTTTGTGTAAATTCTACATGCGCGCTCCCGCCCCGCTCTCTCGTCTATCCATCTGTATATGAGCGTTGTTGCCATAAGATCCCAGGTATGGATTTAATGTCAGTCTAATAGACTGTCCTGACCCCTGCTGCCCGTCTTCTCTTTAAGCCCTTTAAAGGAGATGTATTCAGAATCGAAGAACGAGGACTGACGCTGAAATACCAGCACATCCGTGTGC
>SSNS01000008.1:3474576-3508029 GCA_006937985.1 Aphyosemion australe
TCCAGACCGATGATGTCCTCCCAGCGCACATTTGGGCTGTGCAAATAGATGTCCTTTAGGGGTGAACACACACAAACACAAAGAGTTGGGCGGGGCAGCGGCTAGGTTTGTGTAAATAGGTGTCCTTTAGAGTGAAACATCATTTAAGTAAAATTGATAGAGCCTAGGCCTTCATTATAGCAGAGCATCAATTTACTCTCAGCGCAGCTCTTTACTGCACTCTAGTGTGCAAATTCACACATTTACAGACGTGGATGAAAGTGTTGGTATCCTGTTGAAGAAAGAAATGACTTGAAACTGACAAAAGCAATCAAGTGACTTCTGTAACTCTCTAATGGACTTCTCACCTGCAACAGGAAGCTCAGATTTGATGGGTTCTTCCTCCAGATGTTTCAGCTCCTTCCACAGATGTTCAACAGATTTATATCAGGGCTCGTGGAAGGCTACTTCAGACTTTAGCTGTGTTTAAGGCCATTTTCCTGTTGGAGAACCCATGACCTGCTGCAGAGCCCTAGCTATCTGATGCTGGGAAGCACTTTTCGCTCCAGAACGCCTCGGTAGATGAAAGACTTCCTGGTGCAGATGCAGCAAAGCAGCCCATACAACAGTAGTTATGCGTTTCATGTGCTTTAGTTTTGTGTCTGAAAGCACAGAGCTGATGAAAGCTCCAGTTTTGTCCAAATGACAGTCTTACTGAGGCTTTGCAGTTTGTTGATGTGCTTTTGCCAAATTCCATCTTTTTTTATATATAATTTGATGTGAGCAGTGGTGTTCTTCTAGGCTGTCTTCCATGAAGTCCACCTCGGCTTAAATAGCGATGGACGGTGCGTCCTTGACCTTGGAGTTCACCTCTAATCGTTCTGTAATTTGTTCTGAGCTCTTTGATTGATCAGTTTCTTCTAATTTTCCTTTTTGCTGTCACATCCAGGGAGATTAGCTACAGCCAACAGACCTTAAAGATCTGAATAGCAAGTGCAGCTGTCATCACATGGGCATCGAACTGCTCGGAGACCTTGAACATGCTGATCAATAATGGTCTTTCTAATCTCCTGAGACAACTCTGTCCTTAATGTTAAACAGAATAACAGCTGGAGATGCAGGAGATGCTAATTACAGGATAGCCTTAGTTTAAAATGTCCCTGTTGATAGTTATTTTCTTGGGGTACCATAGTTTTTGTCAGTTTGATTAATTTTATTTTTTATTATTCTGTTAAACCCAATTTTAAACGCAATGGCTGATCTTCATTTGTTCATTTTAGTATTTCTTCTTATTATTACTATTACTTTTGTCAGTTTCAAGTAGGGATAGATCGGTTTGTCCATGTATTGGGATGATATTCACCATTTTTTGGTATATCGACTGTTATTAGTGATATTTTAGCACGCAAATAAGGCAGAAAGTCTGCCCCAAAAATGAACAGCACATATCGGCCATCGGCTGATCATAACCTCTACACATCGGCATCGGTGATAGAAAAAACCATATCAGTCGATCTCTTTCAGGTGATTTCTGGGATCATTGTGGGTTTTTTCTTTCTTTAACAGACCAACAGTTTTATTCACATCTGATTATCAATATTATCAATGTTACATTTTACTCTTTTTGTGGCTTAAACTAAAATAAACACTTATTTGTTTACTATGTTTTGAGTGTGTAACACATAATTCAGATGTGTGTGCAATACCCCACTGATGACTGCAGCCAGTTCTCTCATTTCACCAGTC
Organism: Aphyosemion australe; assembly: GCA_006937985.1. Taxonomy (NCBI): domain Eukaryota; kingdom Metazoa; phylum Chordata; class Actinopteri; order Cyprinodontiformes; family Nothobranchiidae; genus Aphyosemion; species Aphyosemion australe. The sequence goes on from SSNS01000008.1 coordinate 3,476,302, forward strand.
ATCCCAGAAAAGCCACTAAGAGGCTTCAACAGCCGCTCCTGCACAGGAAAAAATGTGTCTTTAGTTCAGATATTAACTTTTTACTCTCTTTAATATAGAAAGTACCACTAGTTCATCTGTTTATTTATTTTGTGCGTATCTGCTCTGTCTTCTCAAAGCCCCAGTGAGTCATGGTGGATAGCTGCTCATACTGATCCAGGTTCTGTTGGAGGTATCTTCCTGTTAAAGGGGAGTTTTCCTCTCCACTGTCGCTACATGCTTGCTTAGTATGGGGATTGCTGTAAAGTTACTNCTAATTGGCTGGCCTATGAGGCAGAGTGGAGGGACTGACTACTTCATTAAGAAGAGGAGATGTCAAAATTGGACTCACGTCTGAAGTGCCAGACTGTCTGCCTTACTCTCATTTATGCATCATCAATAAATCCATGTACTTAAAGTCCTTGATAGTTAATGTCCTCATATGTATGTACATGCATGTTTAACTTTACTGTCCTGTGTATATGTCTGTTTTGCTGTCATTCTGTCCTCCTGTGCTAACCCTTTTTACTCTTGCCTCAGTTTGTTCCCTGTTCTGTTTTTATAACATCACCAGGATAGCGACCCCCTACCAGCTGGCTCACACTGTCATTCAGATGAGGCTGTCAGCACAACATTTTTTATGCGAATGAACCTACTGAGCCGGAATTCACAACCCATAAAATCAAGAAAAGGTACTAGCAAACTGTCAGACAGAGCAACAGTGGTACTACAGCGTGTCGGTGTAATTTTCCTGAGAGCATTTATGTGTGCGCTCAGTGAAAGTTAAAATCAATCATGTGCACACATGCATAGGTCTCACAAGTGTTTGTGCTTAATGGTGGCTCGTGCCTTTTGCTGGATTTGTGTGTTAAAGGTAACCAAAGCATTGTAAACGAAACCCGGTGAATGCATCCCAGCCTGATTCTGCTTTCGTCTGCTGATTTAGATTCAACTATAATTGTCGTTCAGCAGCACGTTAGAGACATGGGAGAATGAAAAGTGTTACATGAGCCTGTCTAAAATAAAGCTTAAGGAACATGATAAATGACCTACACTTGTATAGCGCCTTTCAGAGTCAGTGGACTCCAAAGCGCTTTACCCTAGTGTATCATTCATCCATTCACACACACAATCATACGCTGGTGGTGATGAGCTACAATGTAGCCACAGCTGCCCTGTGATGCACTGACAGACATAGTTTGTTAGCCTCATAGGTTCAGAGAAAAAACTGTTCCCTAGTCATTGAGACTTTTGCTCTATAACCTTTAAAAGTTCTAACATTTCTGTGGTCGATACAAAACATTTTTACGAATTTCTTTGCACAAAATCTCGCATAGAGTGATTTTAACAGCTTTATTCTTTCCTGACATTTTCAGTACCTTCCAGAATTAGTCATTTCAGGACACTGTCACTTTAAATCAAGCTGTTGCTGGCCATGCTCACCCAGCTCAGGAGCTTGAATATCTGGGAAAGGGTCAGAGTAGAGCCCCTGCTGCTCCAGTGTCAACAGGTGAGGGGTGGATTTATACTAATTGTCCTTATTGTGACGTTTTGAAATTATGCGTTTCAGGGATTTAATTTCTCAAAAATGGAAAAAAATCTGCACACTTCTATTTTTTTTAATCAAGCTTTCGGTCAGAAGACCGTCATCAGGAGTTGTTCATGTTCACACCAACAGGGATTTAATTTCTAAAATCAAGCATTGACGGAAAATGAATGGATGTTTTTATTTGCATTCAGAGATTTGAGGCAGTAGAGACCCATATGGCAGCACATAAGAATGCAAAACATTATGTTTGCATATGTCTCATTTAAAGGTCAAGTCCACTGAGAAATAATTTTTGGCTCGTTCTTTTTTAAATATGATCAATCACTCTGAGTTTAACATGCAGACTAAATGTGAAAATAGTCTTCTGCCCATATTTCCTGCATTAGCTGCTGATAAAGAGATGGGGGAACATTCGGATTAGAAAAGCCAGTGACAGCACCTCATTAATGTCAAATAATGGACTCACCCGTCTTAACTTGCAACGGGGAAGGCTGTTGTTGAGTTAGCGTCCAGGAGAGAGCAGAGCATGTCTCGGCTAGTAGAAGCTAACCATTTGCATTAGCGACTTCATCACACAGCAGAACTCCTTCATGCTTGTGTTACTTGTGGAGGTAAAACATCAACGTTGCAGAGCAGAGCAGAATCAGAGGTAGAATCGCGTTGCTGTTGGCCAATCAGAGGCAAGATGCCCAAACATAACTAGTCATGATCCTTCCATAAAGACCAAGTTCACATGTTTTTTTCTATACATTTGCAGTGGTCTCTAGTATAAATTAATACCTTGCGAGTTGATCTCGGTTGGAAAAAAGTTCTAGGAGCTAGAAGTTAGCCACAACAGAGGTGAGTTCCAGTTGAGCTTTTCTAACCCGAGTGTTCTCCCGTCTATTGTCTATCGTTGTCGTCTATTTTCACATTTAGGCTGCCTGTTAAACTCATTGTATTTCAAAAAGAACAAGTAAAAAACATATCAGTGAACTTGGTCTTTGAGTGTGCTTCAGGAACTGTGGTTTTCTGATGTATCTTTTAACTTTATCGCTGTTCTGTTTGACCTCCTACTTTATACCTATAGCACTAGTTCATAGACATGGATAATAAAGTGTTGTTGAATAACAAACACCAATGTGCATCTTTAAGCACCACAGGGGTAAGGAGAATGGTGAGGCGAGAGTGAGACAACAGGACTGTGTGTTGTGTTTTTGTCCTGATTCTTCTATTTTGTGAAAATTTACTTTAGCTATGAAAAAGCATAGCAGTTTGTTTAACATATGAGCATCATTTGTATTCATTGTAAGCTTTTGAACACATATTTTAAATTCAGTGTGAAGCACCAGCATCTTTTGTAATCACTTATGTTTTAAGGACTTCTAATCTGAATATGTGGCACTTTTACTTTTGATTAATACAAACTTATAATACCTGCAGGCTTCAACATTAGGAGTCTTTGTGTATAAGATCCCATCAAGTAAGTGGTTGTGAAGTACACCTGTGCAGGAGAAATTGCACAAAATTATATTGTTCTTGAAAGAAACATTATTAAACTTTCAACAACTATTAAAGGTAAATCAACTTGTCTGAGTGCTGCTGACTGCGTTTACAGTGAAATGTGGATTATTATTTAAAGACCAAGTTCACTCATTTTATCAACACATTAGCAGTATAAATGAATGCCTTGAATCAATCTCTGTGGTAAAAAAGCTCTGGTGCTCCTGTTTCGGAACTAAAAGTGAGCCAAAGTCTAGTTGAGCTTCAGATGGCAGGGTTTCAAGTCTTATTTTCTGATATTCGGACTTCTAACCTCTGATTGGCTAACAGCAACACGACTCTACCACTGACTCCATTTGCTTTGCAACGTTGATGTTTTATCCCCACAAATAGTACAAGCCCGAAGGAGTTAGCCATGTTGTGAAGTTGCTAATGCTAACGGTTAGTTTATACTAGCAGAGACACTCTTACATAAATAACAGCCTTCCCTGTCAGGAGCCAAGATGGGTGAGTCCATTTTCTATCAGTGGCTAAAGCAGGAAATAGGTGTAGAAGACAATTTGCACATTTAGCCTGCATGTTAAACTCAGAGTAACTGATCATATTTAAAAAAGAACAAGTAGGATAGACGTTTGCTCGATGAACTTGGTCTTTAAATGTTTGGTATTTGTATTCCTATAAGGCTTGTAGATTGTTCGCTCTTCACTAAATGCATACAAAAATAAAATATGGTCTCTTTCTGAGCTTTTTCTTTCTCAGCTGAAATGATGTTTTGACACCCACAAAATAGAAGATTTAAAACTGATGTTTCCCTCTAAATTACAAAATGTTTAGACAAATATTAGCTTGCATACACATGAAGCAAGCCATGAATCTTGTTGCAGTCAATTGCACAATAAAGCAAAAAGTGGCATGAAATTTGATTAATTTCCGTCAACAGGATGTTGGCTCCTGGGATCTGCAGAGTCTCCCTCCCTTCTGTAAATCAACATTTCTTTCCGACAAAAAGGACAACACTAATAAACAAAAAGCATGCAACATTCATTTTATTATTCAAGCCCAAATGGCATTCATGTTTTCCAACGGTTCATTTCATACATGTGATGTTTACTCTGGAGCAAGATAAAATAAAAAAGATTGGGATTGGCACACATATGAATTATAATATAAACGAATGAATAGAAATAAACACGACTTTGTCACCCGATTTACAAATGTGCAAGTTTCACCCAAATTATCTGAAATTGTGTTCCCAAAACATTAAGAAAAATAGTCCGACGGAATTCACAAACTTTCCGTCTTTTCAGATTTTATACAATGATGCACAATTTCTAGTGTATCTGTCTACAAAACAAATCCACTTTTCCCAAAACAACCTTCATTTAGATCTATGGTTACTTTGATTGCTTTAGAGGAGTGGAATCAGGACCCCCACTATGAGTCAGGAAACATGTATTTGGGGCCTTGGCATGGGATAATAATAACATGGGAAAGCATCTCTTAATAGAGTATTTTTACTATAATTAATGTAAAAGCTAAAAATATAATAGATAAGACAGTACGATAACAACAAAGACATCTTAGTAAAGCTTACATCAATAACATTTGTGGTTTTAAGACTGATATTGTCGTTTTGTGGGTCACAAATGAAAGAGTTTTGGAACCTTTGCTACAGAACACACCATGTGTAACGGGGAAAAAAATCTTTTTGAGGTGGGCCTAGAAGAAGGACTGATGTTGCCAAAATGAATGTCTAGTCTGTCTACATCAAAATTTTCCTGAATATTCCTTGACAGCCTGCCTGTTTCATGGAATTCTTTGTGCACGACTGACATTTTTGACAAGTTCTGCTTAAAAGAGTTTGATGAGTAGCTGACATCACAGATGTTCCGATTTACTACTCATCACTGCACATCTACAGTGATCATTTACAGCGTGAAAACCACTGACAAGTGACGTGATTAACAAAGATTTCTACAACATAAATAAAATACTTTGCAGTTAACCTTGGATCCTGATCTTCATGTGGATGTAACTTTGACAACCATACACCCAAGCCTACCTGGGCTTCTCCCAGCAGAATGAGGTGCCTAATACACTGCAATAACCTGTAAAGACCAATAGCAGAAGCTATAAAAAAAATACTGACTGACCAATGAGTTATGAAATCCACAGGAAGGTTTGGAACTTGCATGATGCAGAAGCCTTGATTTGCAACCTGCAAGACCCAAACAGTGGTGCCCCCAAGGGGTGGCCATGGCCATCCGTAAAATTGCTAATAAGTCATATTAATGTTCACTCAAACCATAAATTAATTTTATTTATTCAAGACATAAATGTTAAACCCAATAAAAAAATTATAAAATTTATGAGTAAATAAATAATCAGAATAAAAAAATTATATGTTTCTGCTGCTCACCATTTTAAAAAAAGTTTATATCTCTATAGTTTCTTGTGAAGACAGCTTTAGGTGATTTAAACTAAAAAAAAAAATTCTAAAATAAATTTTGAAATAATATTTTAAATAACTGAAATGTATTTTTCTGACAATTTTGTGATTCTCAGATTTGAGTTAAGTGTTTTGGATGCATATTGTCTTTAAAAAAAAAGAATAAAGGAGCAATGCAATGCATCGCCACAGTCTAAACTCTCCCAAAGTTACCACAAGGACCAATTTGGTGTGCCACCCTAAAAATTTTCTTTGGCCCCGTCTGGCCACCCTCATCAATTTTTTCTGGGGGCGCCCCTGGACCCAAAAGATACACGTTAGGTTTCATAGCCCCATGTCCTTTGAGTAATAGTAAGTAATATCCAACAATGATTGGTGTTCATTGATTTTATTCTTTCGGTGTTGCAAAAGCAGATAATGTAATTCACAACTGTGTTAGTTGCAGACTTGTGAAGATTACCTGAGGATGGATGAAACCAGCATGGAGCCCTTCTGTTAGTCATAGGCAGGCATGTATCTCATTTGGCGTTCAGGCTGTTTTAGTTCTTTGGATAATAAATGGAGATTGTGTTGGAGGATGATTTGTAATTAAGGAAAAAGACATTTAAAGGTGCCATTATCATTCACTCTAGTTGATTGTGACTAGTGTGATTAATATGATAATCCATGGTGCAGACCTGATTCAATTTTATTACTCCAACCTGGTAATGGGAAAGAAAATTAAAAGTGTGTTATAAATGTAGCTTTTGTTTTAAGTTTTAAGTTGCACATTTTAGTTTGTAAAAACTACACCTAATGTAGTAAATGGTTTCCATTGCTTCATCGTATTAGTGCAGTTATGGTTTATTCATGTTTTTATTATTAAATGGTGCCTTGTTAGGCATCCTAATTGTAGAATTTCCACAGATATAATTCATGCTCATTTAATTTGTTTTTCAGAAATAGCAAAGATGAAAAAAGCTGGCTGGAGTAAGAGGGTAAAACATGACCAATACTGCTTTATTTCACAAGGTAGTTTTCTCTTAAAGCAGCAATCCGGAGTTTCCCCTGTCAGGAATTATGTATGATTTTTCAGAAATCCGTAAAAGTGATTGTCTTATCATGTAGTGTGATATAATGTAAGCGATACGTCTTTTTTTTTTTTTTTGCTAAGCCCGCCCCTTGCCCNCCTGTGGAAGTAAGAGGGAGACAAAAACAAACACACTGGTCAAAAACAATACCTCATATAAAAATATACCACCACAGGTTAAAATGAGTTACTTTACTACCTGGATAGTAGATTTCACTCTTGGTAGTCCCCTCCTTCCACTGCCGGAAAGTGCCAGAGATGATGGTGTCAGATATTTCAGCCCAATATCGACCTGGAAGAACCGGGGGGAGATGACATATTAGTCAAATTTACGAAATTTAGTAAAAGGAAATTATTTCTAAACCCACGTTGGTTTTATCAAACCTGCACAAAGACGGCTTGTTTCCATCATATTCTAATCTGAATAAATACAAAATTTGAATGCCGGCTTTAAAAATAGCGAGTTCATATGATCCTCCTGTACCTGAGTGTCCTCCTGTGTCCACGGCAGTTCCAAACAGTAGTAAATACTCAGTGAGCGAAGCATGGAGGATACACATGGAGCCCATCCAGCCTCCAGCATTCACAAACACCCACTGCAAGTCCTCATCAGGCAGAATGTGGCCTGGATACCTGGTTCAGATACAATTTATTAGTCACCAATGCATCGTTGTTCCTATAAAACTTGGCATAGTCAGTGTTGTGCACAAACAGGCATTCAAATAAATGCAGTCAAACATCCCAGGGCTCCTTAGCTTGTGGGGACTTGTCTGTGGTGGCAGTCTGGAGGAAAAGAAAAACTTGGGAAGATTGCAGCAATTCTGACTTACCTGAAAATTATACATGTAGCTGAAATAACAGCACAAGCATTAACTTTGATGTGCATGAATGTCGGTTCGGTTAGATGAGACTGTCTTAATGAGACGCATTCACGGGTGACTTTCAGAACATTTTGATTTTCCCAACAACAAAAACTGAAAATAGTGTAAGAGCAGTTTTAGTGAGGATTTGGATACAATATGACCCTGTTATGGTTGGGACAAATAATCGGAGAGAAGCAACCAGATTATAATCATTCATCTTTATTCACCAGTCTAACAGTTTCTCTATAACAGACTCTGATTTGATTCCTGTTTGTTTAGTGTAGTACCCTAGATTCACATGATGAAATTACTACTAACAACAACAATAACAATAATAATACACACATTATTATTATTATTATTAATAATAATAATAATAATAATAATAATAATAATAATAATAATAATAATAATAAATAGCTAATAGAAACCATATGCATGCCATCTAGCTGTATGTTTTTTAAATCTAATTTATCTTATAAAGATAGGTAAAAGAATAAGAACTGGTTCGTTTTGGATCAGTGGATTTAGTTCAGAACGTGTTCTGGTTGAACTATGAACACGAACATCTGTGAACTGATCTTTGACCTAGCTTTTTCAAAGTGTGAACTTGCACAATACAGCAGTGTTCAACGTGAATAAACTGAATGCAATGACTTTCAACACATTTAAATATAAGTTAAGGTGAAAATAGAACAATTTAATTTATATCAATGCATGCGCAATTGTAGAGTTTGACTTTTAGCAGTGGAAAGACCAATAGGAGCTAGAAATGGGTAAAATTAGTGTTTATATTATTCTTACTCTGACTAAAATAAACTAGCATTTATTTTTGGATCACCTTGTGTCTGAAAATACTCTGAAGCAAAATCACCTCTTTCTGAGCTCCACCACCACTTTGGAGAACGCCTGCTCGTGGTCCTGTCCTGGGAATAAACACATTACAGTAAAGATACCGACGAATGTGAGCTGAAGATAATTTTAGAAAAAGTAAACTGATCATTAGACTCCCAGAGCACTTGAGTGATCTACAGAAACATCTAACTTCCAAACTCACCCGCGTACTGCTTCGCCAACTTGGCGATGTCTTCTTTGTTGAAAACATACTTCTTGGTGGCCATCCAGTGCCGCAGCAGCAGCACGACCAGGACGGCGACTGTGGCGACTACAAACAATCTTAAAATCGCTCTGACAAAAGACATGGCTACAGACAGACGGAGACCTAGCAGCAAGTGTGGCTACATGAATTAAAACGAGGCAGAGGCAGGTTGCTAAACTGGGAGTTGTTTCTGGTCACGTGGTGAGGGGGACAACGGCTCAGCCAATCACAGGCTTTGGGGTTGCCTTCGGCTCTTGGGTTGCCAGTACAAACTACAAAAAGCAGGAAAAAAGTTGAATAAAAGTTGACATTTTACGCTATTTTTATTTAAAGTATTTATGAAATATTATGTAAAATGCATTATAAGCGTCTTACGTAAGATACATTGAATGTATATATGTTTTTAAAGGATTATTCTTAAATACTGGTAAGACACGAATGGCATGTTTTATCACTCGTCTGAAAACAGGAAGTGGGCTAAGGGTATCAGTTTGAGCTAAAGTTCAGAACCAGCTGATGGTTCCTTGATTTAACTGCTTTCTGACAGGTTTTAAATAGTACCCTATCATGAGCGGCTACCAAGATGTTAGTTTCGACCCCAGAGGTATGGATTTATTTTTCTTTGTGTGAAAGTTCAGTTCATTCATTCAATGGGCTGTTCTGAATGAAATTAGGATTACAAACAGGCTTTACAGCGGTTCGCATTTCCAAATTTTCTCCTGTTATTTACTCAAATTTATGAAATTTTGGTTGAATTAGTGTTAGTTGAACCTGCTGTTTATTGAGCCAGCTGTATAATCATGTGACTTGAATTCTTGCTGCGTTAAGAGCTTTAACTTTTAGCCGCACTAGTGTCCTTTTGGTGCATTCTTGACAATCGCGTTCTCATTGGCTTAGTAATGTTGAGAGATGAAAATAATTACAAAATGTCAGAATACCAAGGATGTTAAAAGAGTTTACTGACTATTCGGTAACACTTTAGCACAGTTCTGGTCATCGAGGGGCACACTACCCAGCATGCTTAGTGTTCCTGCTCCAGCACACCTGATTAAGTGGTTGATGCAGCTGTTCAGCTTGTCATCAAACTCTGCAGAGGCCCGGTAATCATTAATTAATTGAAATCAGGTGTCGTGAAGCCAAAAAACCCTTAAATATGCAGGACGGTGACCCTTGTAGGACCAGGATTGGACACTACTGCCAGCTTGTACATAAGACCGCCATGACAATATAGTGGGGCTGTGTAATTGAATCGAGATATTGATTTCTGCTCCAAACAACAATAAAAAAACTGTTTAATTGACAAAGAGGGATGTTTTGTTTTTCTTAAATATTGCACCCTTCTGCTCTTTTCTACAAGTTTCTTGGCTTTATACATCTGATTTCAATGAATGGTCATATGTGTAACTGGAAAAAAAAAAAATATATATATATATATATATATATATATATGTTGTAACTAACTTTTGCTGCCTCTTTGCCAGGACTCCCTTGAAAATGAGGTTTTTAATCTCCTTCCTGGTTAAATAAAGAATAAATAAATACGTGAAAAGTAGGACTCAGAAAACGTCTGCTACAAAACTTAGTGCCGTTAAAACGGCGCCCACTGATGATCGAAGAATACTTTATGATGAGATTCTATATAAGGAAGAAAAAGATAAAGAAATAAAACAACTCTAACAATGCTTTTTTTTAATAATTTTTTGTGATACTCCATGTCTTGTAAACACCAGAGCACCAGCATCTGCGTTACAACCCACTGCGAGACAGCTGGGTCCTGGTCTCGGCCCACCGCATGAAGAGACCCTGGGCTGGTCAGGTAGAAAAACCTCCAGAAGAGCAGATACCCAGACATGATCCCCACAACCCCCTCTGTCCTGGGAATCCAAGAGCAAATGGGGACGTAAGACAAAAAAGCAACAATCCAAGTTTGTTTTTTAATGTTGAAAAATGTTTTCCATGTTTTTACTTTCACAATAAGTGGCTTAAACTAAACTAAATATAAATGACATTTCAAATCAAAGCATTCTGCATCACTGTGGTGGTGGTCGGAGGGACCTGTGTACAGCAGCCTGGCCTCTGTCAGTGTGCTCCAGGGCAGCTGTGGCTACACTGTAGCTCATCACCACCAATGTGTGAATGGATGAATTTTGGATGAACACTGTAGTGTAAAACGCTTTGGAGTCATCTGACTCTAAAAAGCACTATTCTATAATTATCATTTAATGTAATTTTTTGTTGCCAAGATAATAATCTAATTCCTAAACAGTCACTGACTTTTCTACATATTGGCATTTCCTGACACAAGCACCAAACACCATATACTGTAGCAATCAATTACCCCTAGGCCAGCCCCTTTTTTGACTTTGTTATGTCCATTTTTTGATTTTCAGGTAAATCCAAACTATGACAGTACTTTTGTGTTTGCAAACGACTTCCCAGCTCTTCAACCTGATGCTCCGGATCCTGGTGAGTTCAAGTGTTGCAGAAATGTTCTAATTTACTTGAACATTACAACTAAATATTGCTGTTGTGTTCTCCAGGTTTGGAACAGGACCCATTATTTCAGTCTAAAGCTGCCAGGGGTGTTTGGTAAGAGCACAGTTTAGTTTATTTTTTGTAAATGTTTTATGTGTATCTAATTAATCTCAATAATCTACTAAACATACACTAGTTTAAGTTAGACCAAATTACTCAAATATCCAAGCATATCAAAGGAGTTCTCCATTATCCCAGCTTATCCCTACCAATCTTAAATTGGTTTAGGTTGAATGGATCCATTTTTGAATCAATCACCAGCATCCCTCACAATGACACTTCACATTCTCCATTTTGGTGCCACGTAGGGGCAAAAATCTCTCATTATGAATTGGATTGATCTATTTGTATAGGGACAAGTGTTGTGCATTAAAAAATACCAGACACTTTAACATTTATAGATTAAGCTATTTTGCTATGTCCGTCCCTAGCTGGTTGCTGGTTACATAAAATCATAGTTCTCAACAAATCAAAGAAACATTTCTACTGATCATCATGTATTTGGCACAAGTTTAGTTCTCTTTATTTTTCTGGTTATCTTCAGTCTCTTTGCTTCAAGTTGGCTATGAAGGCCTGATTGACATTTTTCGCTTTAACCATGATGATGATGTGTTTGCATCTCAGTCAACATTCCTCTCAATATTATGACACATTCATATTAATGATATTACCTTATGGTTGCTTTATGCCGTCTGTTTTCAGGTAATCTTGAACTCCACCTTAAACAGTAGTGTCTAATCCTGGTTTTTAAGGGACCTCTCAGGAAAGATTTAGACGTTTCTCTGCTCCAACACACCTGGTTTATTCGGTGGATGATGAACAGAGAATGAAAACGACTAAAAGATAGTGACTCTGTGGGACCAGGATTAGACACCGCTGACCTATACAGAATCACAAATATACTTATTTTAGGAATGTAGGACTTTAAGCCACCAATAGATGGCGCTCTCTCCCCAGTAACTGATACTTAAGCATCATTCTCCCAACACAGAATGTCTAAAATAATTAAATGTCTAAAATGTTGCTTTTTCTGAAGCCACTTTTTCCTTTTTGCTGTTAATTAAAATTATTGATTGATTGCTGAACTGATATTGTGTCATGCCCATAAAGAAAACGAGTTGCCTCAATCCTCAATCTTTGTGTGCTCCTATGTGACACTTAATCTGACATTTATTAGAAGACACATTTCATCATCTGGAGAAACCAAGACCCTGCACATAAGATGTCCCTTTGCTCCTTCCCTGACCTTCCTTTCTTTTTAGTCTGCCACGGATCAGTGAGTGAATTGTCATGACTACAAGAACTGACAAAGCCCACTCACAATTCTTTTTTTCCTTTTTTATCTTGTCAAGTTATGATTGTCTGCCTGTAGATAAAATTCCACTGCAATCTTGTATTTTGGGAATACGTGGATGATTCTGCCTGACAGCAGAGTTGCATAACAACTGAATAATAGATTAAATCAAAACCCTGCACCGAATGTGCTGGTTGAGAACTGAACTGTGGGTTTAATTCCCCCGTGTCGGCAGATGTAGCGGCTGTCAGGTACAGCTTGCCACACTCATTGTAAAAAGCACTGAAACAGCCATGATTGACAGTTTCTGCCGTCTTTGTGTTGACTCGGTGTTTGTCTTTGAGCCTGATTCAATCTAGCTCTATGTGAGCTTGTGTGTTTTTCTTAATACAATATATGTATTTGATTAGAATTGATACTGACTTTGTTTTCCTGTTTCTTTTTTTTTTTTTTGCATCCGCTCTATCCATGTGGTTGTGTCCATATTTAAGAGAAGGAAACTATGAAGCTAAACTGTAGCTTGCTGCCTTGCAGCAACATCCACAGAGCCAATTAGCGAAGAAAAAAAACAGCACAGGAAACAGGATTTTGAGGATCTGGGTCACGAGAGACAAAAGAGAAATGAGTTTAGGGGAAAGATAAGACAGTTACTAATGATTTATTTTATCACCCTTTCTCAGTTATATGGTCCCTATCAGCACAGCTGTGACAAAAGATTTAGTAATGCTTCATTTTACTTTCCTATTGCTTTAATTTCTAAGAAAGGTCAGTTTATATTGCTATAATTAGAAGATATTCTTAAACAGGGCTTAAATACAGCCCTTAAGAGTAGATTTTTATATTTATTTTATTTTATTGTAAAAGGGAAAATATAAATTTTTCATGAATATTTTCATCCAGTTTCTTTCATTTGGTAAACTGTTTCTGAATTTCATATCACATTCCAGAAAAAGTTGGCATGGAAATGTGTTTACCACTTTGTAATGGTTCTCATTCTTGTGCACAACACTTCAAACATGTCCTGGCAATCAGACAAACCACACGTCCAAACAAGGTCATTTTGTACACCCCCCCCCAAAAAAAAAAAAAAAAAACATTCATGTAACTGTTGAATTTCTTCAGTTTCAACATTCTTCACGTTTTTAGGGGCGTGTAAATAATGCATGTAGTCCAACCAAATACGCCATTCTTTTTCAACCCTGCCTTAGTAATGTGTGCAGAATCTGAATATGTATGCACTTTTTGGAAAATTCATGGAGGTCCCAAGAAACTATGCTGCCTTGAAGGCAACAGAGGCTGTGGTACAACCATGCACAGTACAGGCCATGACCTTTGGAGGTGTTTTCTTTCGCTAGTTTTCCTGATTTTTTGTTTTAATGATTTTGAATTGGGTCACCAATTTCTTGTTAATAAATCTGGAGAAAAACATCTGAAATCTGATTTGACCACATTTCCAGTCAGTGTCTGTACATCCAACAGTCCTGGAATATCATTTTAAAAAGCTTTTTCTTAGCCTGGTAGAGTTTTTATATAATGAATGAAGGCCTAGTTGTTTCTGAGCACCAGGGTAACATTGGTTCTGTAGAGTTTGACTAGAAATTTAAAACAAACACATTGAGAGCTTCCAGCTACTGTAAAATTTGTCTCATGAACAATTCATAAATACAACCATTTATTGCTCAGAGCATAAACACCAAAGCCATGTTCAATTATTGATCCTGTGTACTTGCTGTCTCTGTCCCTGAAGAGTCTGATTGTCAATAGAAATTTAATGCATTTGACTCTGACAGTCACAGTTGTTTGTCTATGTGCTGTGCGTAAGCCGGAGAGCAAACCTGCACTAACACAACGTTTTCTTAAACCCAAAGAGGACGTGCAGTGAATCCACTGACATCTAATCTCTCTACAAAGTGGTTCAGACAGTGGCATGTAGTTTCAGTTGGCCAAGTTCATAGTTTCTTGAATGTAAAGAGTTTTAACGAGGGATGCACAATACATCGGCATCAACATCGGTATAGGTTGATGTTAGTCATTTTTTAACACATCGGTATTGATCCTGTAAGTAAAACTGGACCAATTTCAACTACTGATATTCCATTTTGCTGCCATTTGCGTAGGTGTTTCAGGGTTGTGGGGGGTATTTGTTTGGGCATGTGATAGTGTTGTGGATTGTGGGGTATTTAACTGAAACAGAGAAGCAATGTTAGCCTGGCAAGCCTTCTTACATATAGTCTGGCCACGACCAAGGACAGAACTCAGGCGTGGGTTGGAATCTACGGTAGTCTTTCAAGCATGCAACTGGGCAGCGATGGGACCAAACGGAGCAACAAAAAATGTGACATATTATTCTCTAATGAAATCGATCAATGGGGCTGTCTGCCATACACCATCGTAGCAAAAGCAAATACATCCGTTTTGCTCATGTCTCAAAGAAAAGCCCAAGTCTAAATCGTCCAAAGTTGATGCCAAAGCCATTTCAAACGACCACCGATCCTTAGCCAATACCATCTTTGTAGTTTTTTCTGTCACAGCTCTGGCGTTAAGCCCACCCAACTTCTCTAGAGCGCTGTGATTGGCCTGACCTGAAACTGTTCAGGCCAATGGTAGACCTACTGAGGCTACAAGGAGCATGGCTAGACCGACCTGAAGAGCAAAAATCTTTTGCTACTGCTACAGTTGGTCTAGATTTCTAGGCTAAAGCAAGGTAGGTAGTGCGGTCGCTTTTACAATGTCATAAATGTAGCAAAAAAAAAAAAAAGAAATGATAATCTCAGTAAACATTGTTTATTGGGCATAACAGCAGTATTGAATATCAGCCCAAATGTTCATATTGGTGTATCCCTAGTTTCAATAGATTTACTTCAGTTGATATCAACTATTTTGACTCTGTTTTTACTTATAAGGAAAACATAACTATGTATTAATTGCCAATTTTGTTTCCTTGGTTCATTACAACTTTGTACTAAATGTCACAACGCAACCTGTAACTGGATCCAGTTCTGGTTGCAAGGGGATTTACAAATCAGTCATCTAAACCAGAAAAAAGAAAAGGCAAAGTGTCAGCCTGGCATCTAAATGAAGTATTTTGTTTTTGTCGATCATCAAAATGGCACCAACCAATGATTTGACAACAAAATCCCATGAAAATATTGAGTTCTCAAAGTAGACATGCTGCTGTATTTGACAGGTGGTCTCTGGATAGTCTCGTTGTGATTTCACTTCACACCAGTCATGAAAAAAACAGCCCTCTCGCAGATTATCAATTTAACCAAGTCAAAGAGATCAATGGCACCAGTAGTGCGCTTGTTAATTATGAATCACAACCAGACCAACAACAGAGGAATCTTGATAAATAATAGACACACCAAGGGTAGCAGACAGAACAAGAGGAGACAGATAGAAATGATATCTGAATTTTAACAGAATTATTGGACCAAATATGGTGAAACACCAAGAAAAGGGCAAAAAGGGGTTTCACTGGCTAAAATCCTACATGACACCTATATATTAAGCTTAGAATTCTCCAGTCCTTTTGAGGTGTGTTTGAAATAGGGATATGGTAATCTTCAGAGGATTTATTGTCCAGTTCAGTAGTTCGTTATTCTTCAAGCAACAATTGTTCAAAGAATTTTTTTCAAGCCTTTCAGGAACTCTGACATGGAACACTCCCTCTGGGTTGGGAGTGAGTCTCTGCCTCCAGAAGATGAGTTGGATTGATTGTAGGTTGAAGTGAGAGGTTGAGGCTTCATCTTCAGGAATTAATCTGCTACTCTGGTCTGTTGTAGTAGGCAGCAGAGATTTTGATTTTCTGGTCTATGCTCCAGACCTTACCTGTGGTTTAGAGTCCAAAAGAATAAGATTAACATCCTCTGTTGATTGGCTGGACTCAGCCTTGGAACTAAGGTGGGGAGCTCCATCATGGGGAGCATGTAGTAGAGCTGCTGCTCCTCCTTCCAGCCTGGAGGTTTTTGCTGGAATGCCACAATGGAAGGAGACCCTCCCTGGGTCAGACCCACAACCACCTAGATTTATCCTTTGTGGTCTGAATAAAACCCTTGAAATCCTCCAGACAGAGCTAGAGAGCATTGCTGGGGTGGGGGAATGTTAGGGCCCCCTGGACGTTTTACTGCTGTGACCCAATTGAGGATGGATGAATAGATGATTGGGTGGATGGATAAAAAAAAAAATCATTACAAGAAATTTGGTTTCTTAGAAAAAAGTTTAAAGATATCAAAAGTCTCTTGAGTCATCTCTGTCATAAAGGAATGAGGGATGACTCACAACTTTTGAAAAATATGGTGCATCTATTATTGTATTTTATCTCAACATCCCAAACTCTAAAAATCCCCTCAGTTCTTATATTATCCATCTTAATCTTGTATCACATTCTCTCTACCTCCACAGTAAGGTCATGTGTTTTCATCCCTGGTCTGACATCACCCTCCCTCTCATGAAAACACATGAAGTTGTCAAGGTGATTGACAAGTGGGCGGAGCTTTCAGAGGAACTGGGTGCTACATACCCTTGGGTTCAGGTACAGAATACAACACACTCCTAATCATTTTCCCTCTGCTGATCCAATTATCCTCCCAGCACGACGTCTGTGATATTCTAACAGAATTACCATGCATTTTTATCCCTCAGTTACTCACCATTTTAAATGTCTTCTATTGGATTTGGATCCATCTTTATTGATTATTCAAAATAAAAATCTTAACTCAACAATTTATGCTATTAATCACCAAGAAGCCACTGCACCATATGTGATGAATTAAACTAGAATCCCAACCTTAACTAAATGATGTAGAAAGTTCTCTGAAATATTTGTATTTAAACCTGGTTGGTGACAAAATGGGATAAAGTCTTAGCTACATATTGAATTAACTTGCCCTCCTTCTGTTTCATAGATCTTTGAGAATAAAGGTGCTATGATGGGCTGTTCAAATCCACATCCTCACTGCCAGGTATGCAACACACAATCTACACATTCCTTCATAAAGGGATTCATTTTATTTTGGCACCACTTACTTTATTTGAAATCTAGCTGTCATGTAATGAAATCTGTTTTTTTGAATGTGGTAGCCATATTAGAGTTCTATGGAGCCACAGGAGACCCCAATGGACAAGTGCTAAATTAGCACACAGCAATATTTATGACTGCTGGAAATGTTGGTACACTAATAACGCATTCTGCTAAATAATTAAATTAAATAAAATTTTGGAATTATAGTTTTGTAGTGGATTGTTATAATTGATATCTTACTAGATGTAGGTAGCTGTTTGAAAAGCCTTAATTTAGAGAAACAGTTTACTTCTGACTGGATTGATGAGCTAACAGCTAGTCACAGCAGTGCCAGTTCCAGAGTTAATTGCTGCTATTTTAAAAACAACTAAACTCAAAAAGGTCATTGTGGTTCTTGTTGCTATTTTATTAACTTTTGAATGTTGCATCATTGTCATTTGCATCAGAAGTTAGCAGTGGAGCTAGCTAGCTGTAGCGCTTCTGACTCGGTAACGATTGGATTTTCATAACATTCCTCTAGAATAACAGTGGAGTGCAAATTTAAAGACTGTGTAAAGGTTTATAAAAATGGCATTTGCACGAGTCTCTTATAATTTTCACTTTGAGTTATTTTAGGTTCCACGTTGGAGCTGGTCTCACTCTGAGTATAGCTCATCAATCAGAACTACTCTATAATTTTTCAAACTATATATGATCTAGCCACGACCCACTGAAAGAACCGAGTCAATAGAGCGGAATCTACAATTGTCTTTCAAACTGTCCCTGCACGCAATTGGACAGTGCTAGGACCAATCAGAGCAACAAACAACGTGACATATACCAAAATCAGTCAATGGGGCAGTCCACCATATTGATGAAGCAGAAGAAGAAGAAGCAAATGCATCCTTTTTTAGAAATAAAGGACTTGAGTACCTCTATCTGCTCAAGCCCAAACCTAAATAGTCCAAAGTTGATGCCAAAGCTGTCTCAAACAAGCGCCGTTCCTGAGCTGATGCCATCTTTGTAGTTTTTCACTGTTGCAGCTCTTACACCCAGTCTCTCGCTACAAACATAGAGCACTGTGATTGGACAGTTCGGGCCAATGGGAGACCTGTTGAGGCTACAATGGAGCGTGGCTAGACCGACCTGCAGAGCAAAATCTTTTGCTACTGCTATGGTTTGCCTAGATTTCTAGGTTAAGAGCTGAAACCCAATTCAAACGATTTGAGTTCACCCTCTAAAATATTGTGAAAATAGACAAACTTGGTTGATGCATTCTTGAACTGGAGTTGTGTTTTGGAGCCAGCATCTAGAGGAAGGTGTTAGTTCTGCAGAACCATAAACTTTAATCTTTCTAAGTAAATTGAATCTCCTCCTGGAGACACTAAGCAGAGGAACTTACCCTGCTCTAAAGTGTAGCATTGGCTTTAAATAACAAGTTAATTAGACCATAATCCCACAGATGCACATTACTGTCCTTTAAACCAACTCAATTTGCACTTGTGAGTAGCTTCTCTCTCAAACACTAAGAACTAGGAATGTGCTAAAAGCACATGCAAGTTCTGAGCCAGGAGAAGTATTCAGGCTGCTAATTGACTCTTCATCTGCAACCGCGTGCCTTTGTCACATCAAGCATAATAGTGTATTCATAGTCACACCTACATTACAGCTTTAATGTTTGCTTGTCTTCATATTTTCCTCTTCAGTAAGGTGATTTTGGCAAGACTAACGGCCCGGAGAGAAAAAAGTAGTTCCTGTCAAACTGTCACATGAGCGCAATGTTTCAAAAAAGTGCCACAGCAGAGAGTAGAATGCAAAATTTTTAAAGGCTGTCTGAATGAGAAATAAAGCTGTCTGCAACTACAGTTAACACGTGGACATGTATAACTAAAATGCAGAAAATAATATCACTGCAGCTTGAGTCTTCATGACAACAGTCTGCCTCCTCAGAAGACATGTTTAAGCTTGTTTCTGTCTGTCAGTGGTTTATATGCAGCCTAAGATATTTAAAATTAAAGCAGGAACCTGTGTTTAATCTTCTGTAAATGAAAAATGTAGACTTCATGTTAGAGATGAATAAACAGTTGTTTATATTTAAAATCATTTTTCTATAGAACTGTTTAAACATGTGTATATTTTCACCAAACCAAACGTATAACTGTATTTACCTAACCACAGGAAGAGTTTAAGCTATGATCCAATTCCAAATAGTCTGGAATCAAATTTTTTGCCAAACAGAATTTCCAAAGTTGACCAACAGATGGCAGTATGCCACCTAACAACGGGAAATCAGAATGATGAAACAGAAAAAAAAAATACTTCAGGTGATGCCAAACTTGTTAGAACATGTTTAAGTGTTAAAAAGTACGGGGTATAAAAAAAAAAAGAAAACTCCAAACAAAACCTGGATGCAGGCATGGATGGAGCTTTGAAAAGGTTTAAGCTTTTCATTTATTTAATTAGGCTTTCCTGATAAATACAAATGCAAGAAAGAAGTGGCATAGGTGTGTGTGTGTGTGTGTGCGTGTGTGTGTGTGTGTGTGTGCGTGTGTGTGTGTGTGTGTGTGTTTGCGTGCGGGAGAAAGAGAAACCCTTCCACCCCCAGGCCAAAACCTAAGAAACATAGATCTATAACTTTGAAGAATAATGAACAAAAAGTGTTCTGCAGGCAGCGTGACTTCTGATACCTTTGGTCTCACTGGATCAGAGAGGAGGAAGGAAAACATATGCCTCTGGAATAGTTATACACTTTTTAACATCAGTAGCCATCATGGAACACAGTTTTCTGTGAAGTGTTGCATTTGCCTGCTTTTCCCTCATGAACAGCAACGTTGAAGTTAACAGACTGTAAAAAATATGGTCAAACCTCTTCAGGAGTTTAGTAGATTATTATTATTTATTTTTTTTGTTAATGTGAATTTTATAGGTAATTGTGCTCAAACATGAGGTCTCAAAAAGAAACCTGTTTAAAATGAACACACGGTAATCAGAGTTATGACGAATGAACACAAATATCACAATATTTGTTACTGTAAATTCACAATATTAGTTTTATTATGATTTTGACTATTTTTTTTACTCTCTTAACTCTTCTGCAAATATTTTCCTTATCTAAAACAGAAGGAAGGAAAGAAAACTAAATATTTACCAAATAACATTTCTGAACAGATTATTTGTGCAATAATATTATCAATATTATCATTTATGGTCTGATATCATTATATTACATCTATCATTTAATTCATCATTAAATCAAATTTGTGTTTAGTCAATTATTTATTTGTTGCAGCAATGCCTCTTAGCCTGAGGCGTGATTAGCCCCCTTTAATTTGAGGTATCCCTTATAAGGACTGTGCAGCAGTGGAATGAGCAACACAGCAAAACAAATGGGTAGTGCCTAGGGCTGGACAAGAATTCAATAACGATATATCTATCAATATATACTTCAATAAAAAGTTTCCTTTTTTTGTTAAAGCCTAGGGGGTAGCTTAGTACTAAATGGTAAATGACCCATACTTGTATAGCACCTTTCAGAGTCATCCATTCACCCACTTATTGGGGATGAGCTACATTGTAGCCACAGCTGCCCTGGAGCACACTGACAGAGGCGAGGCAGCCGAGCACAGGCGCCATCAGTCCCTCTGACCACCACCAGCAGGCAATGAGGGTTAAGTGTCTTGCCCAAGGACACAACAGCAGCATTCTCTGCCGGGATCAATCCTGCAACCCTCTGATTACTGGCCAACCCGCTCTACCTCCTGAGCTACTGCTGCCACAAGAGTACTAGAGTCTTACTTCTGACCAATCACAAACACAGACCCAGGCACGCTCCCAAAGCCCTCAGACAGCATGGGATTTAAACATGTCGCAGCAAGAAGAGGCGGAGGAAGTCGTCCCGTAAAAAGGTTACAGTAGTTCACCAGCATGTCAATATTTAGATTTTTTTCGAGTCTGACAAAAAATGCCATTCAATAAATTTACAGCAAACTGATAAAAACCAAGTCAGATAACCCAACCTACTTGTTTTATCATAAAGTATTGACATAAAATGGCCAGCGCTGCACTTAAAAAAATATGTTTACTACATTAAATAGTTATCAATAGTTGTTGGTATTGATCAATATGAATTTTACCTTCCCTGTGGGGCCTCAGTAGCGTGTTGAAAAGCCATACACAGCCACAACAGTTTGGCTCCTCCTCCTCATGCTGGTCACCAGCCTATAGTCACATTTTGCTACAGAATGACATCCTCAGTAAGGAATTATTACCTTGAATAAAAGAACAACTGATGGGTAGGTGGTTGGTTACTGCAAACAAAGTGTGTAAATAAAGTGATGGCTACAAATATTATTATTATAGTAAATTGTACTTTTTCTTAACATTCTTCTTGAATAAATGCTTGTGATTTCCAGATAAACAACACTCACACATTATATATTCACATTACCATGTCTGTTTCTTTAACAAAACAATGCTAGTCTCTTCTTTTGTGACAGTAATTGTAGGCAGTGTCTTAAGGGGGTGGTGGGGGTTGTAATGTGCCAGGAATCGTTAAGAAAATCCCGCTTCTGCTGCAAATTTCAATATTAAATTTACTTCCTTTTGACATATTGTGTCGTATTTATAAATGTAGACCCAGAACAATACAGCTATATATGATGCACTGTGTCCCGGAGGCAAAGCTAGCAGAATTCTTAACGCCCACCCACATGTGAACACACGATGGGATTCTGATAATCAACATAACAAGTTAGAAGTTTTGTCAAGCCCTTATTTTTCCTAAATATGAGGATAGTTTAATCGGAGAACAATTTTCCTATGTGGTCTGAAGCAGCGCTGCTTAGAGGGATGGAGAATCCCTCTGATTATTGCACCAGCTCATGTGATGGAATGATGTCACTGCAAAATGACGAGAAAACTGGGTCACAGTTAACAACAAAGAAGAACTTTAATTTCTATAATATCAGGATAGAATTTGAGAATATACACAAAAATGAAAGGATGTTTAAACAAAAGACAAAGTTTTTGCAGCAGTGGTTGATCAATATTCTGGTGAAGGCGTCACTCATCAAAAACCTGATATTACAGCATCTTGCATCCTTGCTGCTTCTTGTTTGTCTATATTTGCATAAGTGTTGGTTTTATGTTTAACAAACCCAAGTACACCTTGTTCAAAACCCGTTTTCTCCAGCTCTGATTTATTTTTAAAGCCATGAGGCTGTAGTTGAGTCTTTGAGCTGTTTTGCACTGCTTGTCAGCTTTAATAGCCGTTAAAATGCCGTAAAGCACAAGCCCAAGAAATACAAATGTCTGCCGTTATGTTCGTCATCCATAAAAACGATTTTAAAAACACAACGCAGATACAATTTGAGGCATAAAAAATGCTCTAAAGCCAAACTAAAAGTCAAGCTGCTGCTGTTTGTGGAGGCAAGTAATGCAAATAAATCTTTTTTTCTCAATAGCAGTATGTCTTCTTTCTTTTTAGAAGCTTCAGGCGTAATTCTCTCAGGGATGCTCACTTGCTCAATTGGAGAAATTGCCAGCGTCTCATTTAATGTGAATGCAGTCTGATAAGGAGTACCAGTTGGTGGCTGATGAGAGCAATGTTTGAACAATGTGTTCATTTCAGCAAGCAATCAGATTTAAACTTGCCATTTGTTTTTGAGTCATTATCGCAGTTAGAAACATCATTTAGCGTATGCATGTTACTTTGTTTCTAGAGGCATGTGGAACAATGAACTGACATTTACAACATCAGCTGGAAATCAGTTCTTTTATTGATGCAGCCAGTGTTTTTATACATCTTACAGTGCAATATAGAAGTAAAAAGCCTAACACCTTATTGTCATACACTCATTTGGGTCCTGGTTGTGGCAACCACAGCACAAGCCTGTCTTCTATCCCAAGCCACCTCTACCAGCTCCACCCATGGTACCACATGGACTGTCCTAGAGATTAAATTCCTTCAGCTTGACCTGGGTTGACCTAGATGTCTCCCGCCAGCAAGCCAGGCCTGAAAGACCTCCCTTTTTGTGACATCCAGGAGTCATCCTGACCAAATTTCCCGAACCACCTCAGCAGGCTCCTCTTAACATGGAGGAGCAGTGGCTCTTCTTTGAGTCCCTCCTGAATGTCTGAACTACTTGCCCAATATCTTTATCGTGAGCCCGGCCACCCTGGAGAGAGGAGCTCTGAGTAGACCCGCTGCTCCTCCACATCGAGAGGAGCCAGTCAAGGTGGCTCGGGCATCTAGTGAGGTTTTCCGGGCACGTCCAACTGGGAGGAGACCCAAGGGAAGACACAGGACATGCTGGAGGGACTATGTTTCTCGGCTGGCCAGGGAACGCCTTTGGATTCCCCTGGAGGAGCTGGCCCAAGTGGCTGGGGAGAGGGTAGTCCTGGCCTCTCTGCTTAGGCTGCTGCCCCCGTGACCCGACTCCAGATAAGTGAATGAAAATGGATGGATCTGTTGCTTATAGTTTTTTAACATGTTCCATTCCAAAAACACAAGAAGGTGAGTCTTTTGACTTATGCAAGGAAATTGTGAACACTTCGCAAACTTTGGCAATAGAAATGTCATTCACTATTTGTCACTAACAGTCCCACGTAATAGCATTAGGTTAAAAAATGGTTGAAATTAACAATTTCACTGCAATGATTATTGCAATTGACTATTTTATGTCAAACATTCTGCAGAATAGATGTGGTCTAGACAAACTCAAAAAAATTGTACATTTGTTGGTTTCTCATTTGATGTTTTTGAGTCATCATAAAAGCTTTGTCAACTTGAAATGTCTATTCAGACTATGTACAGTGCTTGTACAATCCGCATCAGACCCGCCAGACATTTTCCAATGTTCTGGCAAGAAATGGTTTTCTCCCAAGAAACATGAATTTAGTAAGAGAATATATCCTCTGAAAAAGCAATATTAGGTTTTAAAGATGTTTTTTTAGAGAACTGATCAAGAAGTTTTTTTTTAACTAAAATCTGGTTATTTCTTGGTAGATGTCTCATCCCTTCAATGACTTTTAAGTTTTATTGAGAGTGCGTTTTCTTGTTTCTGTGTTTCATTGTCACCATATTCCGTTTCCTTTTGCTTTTTTGTGTCATCCCAGGTGTGGGCGAGCAGCTTCCTCCCCAACGAGCCAGCTCTGTCAGACCGCTGCCAGAGAATGTACTACCAGAAACACGGAGAGCCGATGCTGCTGCGCTACGCCAAGCAAGAGGCAGAGAAAAAGGTACAGCTTCCCCACATGCATTACTGTTTTCAGAAGTTGAGATACAATATCACATATTAGAAGTTCTCCTTAATCCCAACATGAACAGCTACAGTAAATGAAACCCTCTTAACTGAAATGATAAAAAATAAACGACCAAACAGCTTTTGCAGTATCGCTTATAATTAATTACCCCTTAAATAAAATATGAAATGCTTATATTTCCCTCAGGGAAAAAATACTTTAAGATGCTTTCAGTAAATTAAGTACTTCTGTATTTAATGTATTTTTGCATAAAAAAATCAGCATTTTTTATACTCAAGAACATCATATATCCTTTTTATTTGTTTGTTATTAAAGTAGTTGTTCATGTTCTTAACATGTACATATACTGCCAAGTCACAGCCAAGAGCTTAGTTTCCCTCGATCACTGATTTTAATTAAGTATAATCCATTTGATTTTACCAAGTTATTCTGAAAGTTTTTATTTTTTTGCTGAACCTGTAAAATGTCTAAAAGGTACAAGATCCCTGCAAAGCAGCAGTTCTTCCTTCATCCATCTACTTTCATCCTTTCCCTCCATGCCTTTCTTTTCCTCTTATTTTATCATTCTCTCTCGATTTCCCATCCTCTGCCTGTCTTCCAGTCAGTGAAGCGTGTGATTGGACAGCATAGATGCTCATTAGCATAATGCTGCAGCATTCGTCTTCAACCTGCATGAAGATTAGGAAAACCGCGCGTGTGTGTGTGTGTGGCCCCATTTAGCTTGTTGTCAAATGTCTTATTAGTTAACTTGTGCTACAAACTTTCTGTAGTTGAATTAACTTTGACACATCAGTGAATTCTTTCCCTTGAGTGTTGAGATGGCTTTTCGTTCCACTTTAGTTTGTTTAATTGTAGGTTATGTTCACAGGTAAAACCCATGAAATTGACCTCACCTGTGTTTATACCAAATGTGCATCTTTAAGTAACACTACACTATCTATCTTTATCAAATGTGTTTTGAGTGTGTGTGAGTTGGTGTTAAAGAAAAAGCTTGTATCTGTCAAGGACAGAGTTGTGAAGAAGTACAAGTTGTGAGGAGCAGACTACTATAGTGCCTACAATTTTTTCCAAAATAGAAATGTGCAAATTATAAAACTGAATCTACAGCCTCCTTCTAAAATTTGTGTTTATTGCAGTGATGCTGCTTTGGATTGCATTAACTTTAATTGAGAAAATGACCAATGATTGTAGGTTTGACTCATAGATGGTAAAGTAGGAAGAAGAAGAAATGTTTTTGATATAGCGACTCTCAAGATAAAAATCACGAGGCACAAAATAAAAATAAAAAATATGTGATTAAAAAATATATCATAATAAAAAATTGGGAAAAAGGAAAAAAAATTGATAAAAAAATGTGAAGGAAGACAAAAATGAATAAAAAAGGTAATCATGGGATTCTGAGAAAGACAGAAACGGTAGAAACAGCAGCATGAAGAGAAGGTAGTGATGAAGAATCAACAGAAGGTCACACCAAGAAGAAAGAAGTTTCATGTAGTGCAAAATTAAATTAAAAGATTTGTGTAACATTTAAATGCACATGAAACATTAAAAACTCATATCAAATATTAAGAAATCAAAATGTAAAAATAATTTTAAAAAATTTGCCTGGCTTTACTTTGCTGGGGGGAAAAAAAAAAATCACAATTATTATTTTTAGTGATTTTCCACTTTATGCAAAGGTAAAGCACTTGAAGTTGGTTGTTTTCTTCTAAAACAAAGTTGTTTCTTTGAGTTACTAAGACTCCACAGCAATTACAGTTAAATATAAACAATGAGATTAATGGTCAAGTGTAGCATTAGCTGAAAAGAGCTTAAATATAAAGTATGAACCAAAAAGTAATAAAAAGTAAAAAGCAGTGAAAAAAATAAATGAAAGAAGAGGGATGCAAACAGACAGACCTATAGGCAGAGAGAGAAGTAAGAAGAAAAGCCATAGATTTGTTCAGGGAATGAGCTGGCCTGTTCTACTGGGACTATTGGAGCATGTATGTGTGTGTGATCGGGAAGATAAGATTAAGGTTTTGAGAGGAGCAGAGTAGACACTTGAATCTCCTAGACAGCTACTCATGGGGACCGACCTTTATGAAATCAGAGCGGAAGCTGGAAGCAGAGGTGTTGGTGTGTGAGCGTGTGGACAAGAATACTTTGTCTATAACTTGTTGTGCGTGTGTGTGTGCTTGCACACATTTGTGTGTGTGCGCGCATGTGTGTGTCTCCATCTCCTTGCTCCTGTCTCCCTGACCCGAGGTTAGGACCGTAAATTGGCACACTGGAGTGTTTGGAGGAGGCTGAATTGGGCTTTGGTTCCCCGGTGACACTCTTGACTTTGAAACAAAAACTTTCTAAGCTAATTAAATAAAACTCTTTGGGATTGGCTGTCTGTGAGGTGTCTCTTTCAGGACATCCTTCTTCCATTCCCTTTCCTCAGCTCAGTTTTCCATCTTCATTCCACTCCTTTGCAATCCTTTTAAAAGTTTGGGAGGACAAGACCAGGGGAGAGCAAAGTGTGACCGAAGACGAGGAGATGAAGAAGACTGCAAAAATAAAATATTTATTTTAAAAAAATGTATTACAGAGATAAGAATTATTTTAAGAAGCTTAAAGGTGTCATCACCTATAATACCGTGGATATCTACGTCCTATAGACCATTAAAATAAATTGTATTGGAAAAATAAATAAAAAAATTCTTTTCTGATCCTTTTTTGTAAAGGGCATATTTTCTTGCGAGATCACACGCGATATTTCGGCTGTGTCAGACGTGCGCAGGACTGAGGAGCGCGTTGATTGGTGGAAGGAAGCAGGACGCAGCTTCAGCATCTTGCTCCAAAACAACAAAAGTTATAACTGAACCCGACCTGGCAGTAACCTACGGGATCCAACCGTGTAAATACGAGCCCGAGCCTCGCCTCGTGCGTAATGGCGCCCTCGTTTGTTGTTGAGTTGGGACAAAGCAAGCTAACAGCCAGGCATCGGCTCTTATGCTGTTGTGAAGATGAAATACACAAACCGATCGGAGTTTTGTTTCCCGTAACACAGATTATAACATGAGTCGTCAACGGTAAGACATAATTTATGCGTTTCACGTTATGAAATGAACTTTGTTGTGCTGGTTTGTTCGCTGCTGGTTCATATTTGTTTATATTCGGCCTTTGTGCCGACATATAGGCCAGAGCTCAAGTTCTCATTTTGGAGAGCGCGTGCTCGTGGGGTGCATGTGAGCTGGTTGAAGAAGGCAAGATTAAACAAACGCTTCAATGTTAAATATCGGCTTCTCAGCCAGTGAAAAATCATTAGGAAGCCATTATAGACATGTTTTCAAGTGGAAAAGTGAAAATTTCAAGTGATGACTCCTTTAATCAAATCAGTTGTAAAACATCATCCACATTAGTTTTAGATCTTTGCAGGAATGTTTTCTCATTACATCATTTTCTTATTAATTTAAAATAATGTTGAAAGGGAAGCAGTAATCTAAGCGCTAAAGCAGAACACTGTTCAGGTTGTTCACCTCATTAGTACAACCAAACACTTTGTGTTTCTTCTCAATTACTTTGCATTTTCTATTAATAGTTAATAAAACACTACATTATTCCCTATAGATTAACTAATTTTGCACTTCTAAACGTTGCTGTTCAAGCATGTAAAGTATTTAATATTCTGTGGACCTGAACTCTCTCTGCTTGGGTGTCTTGTTACTTTTTTTAACACCTTGTTGTATTTTGAACTATGAGACATGGTTAACAGTTTAATTACACTGCCCGGACAAAAAAAGGTCAAACACTAATATGCCATTGGACTGCCTTCACCTTTGATTACAGCATGTATTCACTGTGTTATTGTTTTAATAGGCTTCTGCAGTGTCACAAGATCTATTCTGATCCAGTGTTCCTGGTTAATTGTTTTTACCTAAATGACCATTAATCTTTTTATATTTTTTATAGGGAAACAACTTCATCTTCTGATAAGTTTCCATAAATAAGTGAAGCTAACACTAGCCATTAATTGATCATTTCATCGTGTATGTTCTTGTCTTCTTTTTCCATACATTGGTTTCATGTTATGAAATTTGTGCTTAGGGTGGGGCTTCCCCAGCTTGTCGGTGGTGCTGAGCTCTTGTTATTTTGAATATAACAGTAAACCAAGAAAGCTAAAAACTGCTTTGATTTTCAACATAGAAACACCACATTATATATGCAAGCTTGCTAAATTGGGGTGTGTGTGTGTGGTGGTGGTGGGGGGTGGGGGGGTTGAGGTGTGAAGCGTGTGGGAGGAGGTTTGGTTTGGTTCAGAGTTGGTTCTGGAAATTTTGACCTCAACAGCAACTCAGCAGCGCTGCGTGTCTATTTGTGTGTGTGTCTGTGTCACAAGCCGGTGTTCTACCATTTTCGGCAACCATCAGATTCTGTGACTCTAGGGGGGAGCTTGAAGAAGGGGATCGGACTTTTCAATTGGACAATTCGGACAATTCGGACAATTCAATTCAATTAATTCAAGCAGACCATCCAAAATACAATAGTTGACTGTTGTTCATGCTGACAATCTGGATAATACATATATAAGCTCTTTAATATTTACTTTTTTTAATGTAAATGTTTGTGCTGTGTTTTACATTGTATGCATTCACTGTTTTACTTATTTATGCAGCCTGTTGGCCAGGTCATGTTTGTAAATGAGAAGTGGTTCTCAAACAGTTCACCTGGATAAATAAAGGTTAAATAAAAAAATTAAAATTGTTTTTCTTTTCCAAAATGTAGCTTGAACGACTTTCCATGCACTAATTTGGTTGAGTTGGAATGAAGAGTATGGTAAAACGTCACACACACTCGCTGCATTCTGTTTATGGGGGCAGGCAGGGTACATGCTGAGTCAACTGTCAGTCCATTACTGGCCCAACACAAAGATTCTTCATACAAACACTTATGCTCGTTCACCCACTCAGGCTTTTTTATATCAGGAAAGGGTATATATGTGTGTGTGTGTGTGTGTGTGTGTGTGTATGAAGTCGTTTGAAGCATGGTGTGTGGTATAAAATTTGTTCAGAGCCATCATCACTTTTTTTGGTGTCACTATTTAACCTATACACACACACACACACACATCTAATCTCTTTCTGATAGATTGTAAGAGCAAGGTCAGGTCGTGTTTGTGCCTACTCATCAGCTTGTTAAATCTGCTTTCAACAGATTTTGCATTTAACACTTTATGGTAATTAGGCTTCTTCCCAGCTGACCTGTTTAATTACATTTCAAATTCACATTATGCACAAGATCCTGTTTATAATCATCGGCATGTTCATTTTTACTTAATATTCCCCCTTTTCTTGTACTTTCTAGTCTTGATACATGTGGTGTCAAATGACAGAGTTGTCTGTGCATGTTCTTTTTATTTTGTGCATTAATTGCAATGTCAGTGTGCACCAATCATCTACAGAATTAGGCCCATAGATGGATGAAGCATATTATATGGCATATCTCAAGTAAATTATTGATGTTTAATATTTTGTCTTGGTGATGGCTGATAAATTTAATCTAAATAATCTTTAATCCTGACCATCTTGTTTGAGATTTTCAAAGTATCTATGTCATATTTATGCAATGGACAGTTGTTGACTGCATGTTTTTTACCCGTTGATCAAGGTAATTCCTTATATGTTCAGTTGGGTTTGGGTTTATTGAGTATTTTAATTTTAGTTTAATTGAGAGCTAAGTTTGAGTTTATTGTCTTGTTGACTGAAAAAGTTTGGTAATGGCAGACGAGTCCCCGCAGGTATAACATCTAGCCACACAGCATCAGGTTGAGTCTGCCCACATTATAATGAGGCAGCAAGTTGGTTAGCTATAGAATTGAGGACATAGTTCTGTAATAAAAGCATGAACATGGTTCCTCCTGGGAAGGTTGAATTAATTTACCAATTTTACCAAAGACTTTACCAATTAAAAACCATCTGCTCATGTTTGCATTTTATAGCCTGATTTCAAT
This sequence comes from Aphyosemion australe, assembly GCA_006937985.1. Classification (NCBI taxonomy): domain Eukaryota; kingdom Metazoa; phylum Chordata; class Actinopteri; order Cyprinodontiformes; family Nothobranchiidae; genus Aphyosemion; species Aphyosemion australe. The sequence continues at coordinate 3,506,902 of SSNS01000008.1, forward strand.
CAACAAGCTTCAGTTTGGAAATTACTTTGTTCTTCATCCATAAAGACCTGCAGATACAAGGCTTTGAATGGTCCGTCTCCCTCCTATCTAGCTGAGCTGTTGACTCTTTATGTCCCTTCATGTCCCCTGCGGTCGGCTGATCACCTGCTCTTGTGTTTTCCAAAGGTCTGCTGTAAATCACGGGGGGAGTGTGCCGTTTCTCATGCAGCCCCGAAACTCTGGAACTCTCTCCCGCTCCCTGTGCATTTGGCTTCTTCCCTCAGCAGGTTTAAGTCTGCTCTGAAGATTCACCTTTTCAGTATTGCCTTCCCTCTGTGATTCACTCTTCTAATTAACTACACGACTCCACCGTGCTATGCTTCACTATCTTGCCAGTTCTTGGGCCGATTTCCATCTCCGCTTAGTCATAATTCCCACCCAATTGCATCATTAGTGGTATCTCTAAAGCCTGGGACACACAGGAGACAGACGCACCGCATCACGCCCGCGCCGTCATTTTAAAAAGAAGCCATTAGAAGCCATGAGAGTGGCTACACGGGGAGCGCAGCGTCGCGTCCCAGAAGCGCCGGTCCGCGCAGAGGCGCTGAAGATAGGTGCCAGTTCTATTTCACGCGGCGTGGCTGTTCCTGTTCTCAAGATGTGACTATCACGTGACTTTCCAAGAAGCGTTCAGCGCTATACAGTCTTTGGTTCAGCGGCACGGCGCTTCCTGTGTGACCATTTAACTGCGGCGCTTCCATGGCGCAGCACGTCTGTCTCCTGTGTGCCCCAGGCTTTAGGGATGCACCGATCCGGTCTTCATATCTGTATCGGTACAGATATAGAAAAAAATTCTAGATCGGGTATCGGAGACTATTTAACCGATCTATGACCCGATCCATAAGAATAGATCTATTCAGTATATTTCTATGTGCTGTGAGTGACGCCGTCATGCGCTACAGTCCCACGCTGTGCAGCATGATTACAGAGTTTAACGAGCCACAGCTGCAAATAGTATCACTCATGAAGTTATTACTTAAAACCAGAAGATAGTGGAAAGGTTTAAATTAAATCTGAGCAACACTTTTGGGTGTGTTTCTATTGAAATTTTCGGAGTTTATAAAGTCGCCTCCAGCCGGGATGCTCCCG
>SSNS01000008.1:3512494-3567298 GCA_006937985.1 Aphyosemion australe
TACATTTCAAATTCACATTATGCACAAGATCCTGTTTTTAATCATCGGCATGTTCATTTTTACTTAATATTCCCCCTTTTCTTGTTCTTTCTAGTCTTGATACATGTGGTGTCAAATGACAGAGTTGTCTGTGCATGTTCTTTTTATTTTGTGCATTAATTGCAATGTCAGTGTGCACCAATCATCTACAGAATTAGACCCATAGATGGATGAAGCATATTATATGGCATATCTCAAGTAAATTATTGATGTTTAATATTTTGTCTTGGTGATGGCTGATAAATTTAATCTAAATAATCTTTAATCCTGACCATCTTGTTTGAGATTTTCAAAGTATCTATGTCATATTTATGCAATGGACAGTTGTTGACTGCATGTTTTTTACCCGTTGATCAAGGTAATTCCTTATATGTTCAGTTGGGTTTGGGTTTATTGAGTATTTTAATTTTAGTTTAATTGAGAGCTAAGTTTGAGTTTATTGTCTTGTTGACTGAAAAAGTTTGGTAATGGCAGACGAGTCCCCGCAGGTATAACATCTAGCCAAACAGCATCAGGTTGAGTCTGCCCACATTATAATGAGGCAGCAAGTTGGTTAGCTATAGAATTGAGGACATAGTTCTGTAATAAAAGCATGAACATGGTTCCTCCTGGGAAGGTTGAATTAATTTACCAATTTTACCAAAGACTTTACCAATTAAAAACCATCTGCTCATGTTTGCATTTTATAGCCTGATTTCAATCAACAAGCTTCAGTTTGGAAATTACTTTGTTCTTCATCCATAAAGACCTGCAGATACAAGGCTTTGAATGGTCCGTCTCCCTCCTATCTAGCTGAGCTGTTGACTCTTTATGTCCCTTCATGTCCCCTGCGGTCGGCTGATCACCTGCTCTTGTGTTTTCCAAAGGTCTGCTGTAAATCACGGGGGGAGTGTGCCGTTTCTCATGCAGCCCCGAAACTCTGGAACTCTCTCCCGCTCCCTGTGCATTTGGCTTCTTCCCTCAGCAGGTTTAAGTCTGCTCTGAAGATTCACCTTTTCAGTATTGCCTTCCCTCTGTGATTCACTCTTCTAATTAACTACACGACTCCACCGTGCTATGCTTCACTATCTTGCCAGTTCTTGGGCCGATTTCCATCTCCGCTTAGTCATAATTCCCACCCAATTGCATCATTAGTGGTATCTCTAAAGCCTGGGACACACAGGAGACAGACGCACCGCATCACGCCCGCGCCGTCATTTTAAAAAGAAGCCATTAGAAGCCATGAGAGTGGCTACACGGGGAGCGCAGCGTCGCGTCCCAGAAGCGCCGGTCCGCGCAGAGGCGCTGAAGATAGGTGCCAGTTCTATTTCACGCGGCGTGGCTGTTCCTGTTCTCAAGATGTGACTATCACGTGACTTTCCAAGAAGCGTTCAGCGCTATACAGTCTTTGGTTCAGCGGCGCGGCGCTTCCTGTGTGACCATTTAACTGCGGCGCTTCCATGGCGCAGCACGTCTGTCTCCTGTGTGCCCCAGGCTTTAGGGATGCACCGATCCGGTCTTCATATCTGTATCGGTACAGATATAGAAAAAAATTCTAGATTGGGTATCGGAGACTATTTAACCGATCTATGACCCGATCCATAAGAATAGATCTATTCAGTATATTTCTATGTGCTGTGAGTGACGCCGTCATGCGCTACAGTCCCACGCTGTGCAGCATGATTACAGAGTTTAACGAGCCACAGCTGCAAATAGTATCACTCATGAAGTTATTACTTAAAACCAGAAGATAGTGGAAAGGTTTAAATTAAATCTGAGCAACACTTTTGGGTGTGTTTCTATTGAAATTTTCGGAGTTTATAAAGTCGCCTCCAGCCGGGACGCTCCCGACGGAGGGAGGAGACAAGCGGAGCACACAGAGGACGAATATTAGAGGAAAAACTTACAATGCTGGCATGTCTGTTCATTGTTGGCAAAGTTCTTTGACTGGTAATAGTTGACTCTAATTTCTGAATTGGAATATTCACCCTCTGATGAAGACTCGCTCATCCAGTGAGAGAAAGTCACGCTGAGCGCAGCAACAGAGAGTCTGTGCTTTACGAGAGTAATCGGGCTGCACACACATGATCCGAGGCTCATTTCTCCGTGATCAGGACACGGTGGGTGTAGAAAGGATGGTAAAAACACACTAATGGTGACAGGCATAGCGGGAATGTTAAAAAAAAGCCGCAAATTGCGGCAGCCGTGGTAAATATGAAAGTGAAAGTAAAAGTGCGTCACATAATCGATGTGAACATTCCACGTGTTCCAAACATCTATGGTCCACATAAGGAACTTTCCTTGGATCAAATGATTATTACATTCAAGGGAAGGTCGACCCTGAAGCTGTACAAGCCCAACAAACCTGATAAATATGGCTATAAAGCATTAGTCTTGAGTGGCCAATATCAAAAAATACAATATAAAAATAACAAAATGAAGCAAAAATGAATAAAGAACTTTATATATGTGTATATATAAATTAAAAATATAATGAACATTTAAAAATTAGATGTAAAAATAAGAAGGAACATTTGTAAAAATTATACATTCCAATATGGCAGCCTGGTGAAGTCATAATATGCCAATTTGATGAGAGTGAATTTGCTCCCATCACAAACTTTGTGTCCTACTGAAGATTTTTCTCATTTACAGTTTACCTTTATCTCTAACCATTTTCAAGCTACAACCTTTTGAAATAGTCATGTCAGAATTGAATATTTAAAAAAAAAACCTGGTGCCTAAAGGGTAATACTGTTTTTCCATATCGGTATCAGATCGATATCGACAGATACTAAACGTCTGATATTGGTATCGGATCGAATGTGAAAAAAGTGGATCGGTGCATCCCTAGTATCTCTAGCTCTCTCTGTTTTAATTCGTGTAATTTTTAATGGGCCACGTCTTCATTCACCTCTTGGCTTTGTGTATTTATTCCTTTTGCTTGACTGTTTACTTACTATATTATTCTTTTCTCTACTTATGTATTTTTTGCTAACCTATTCTTGGGTCTCTTTTCTGTGATATAGCTTTTGTTGTGTCAGAGCCTTTTGCTCTTTTATTGTATAGCACTTTGGTTTGCTGCCATGCTAATCTTAAATTGTGCTGCAGAAATAAATTGGTATGGTATGGTATCACTCTGAGAAACATCTTCCGTTCATCTCCAAGATGTTGGAAAAGGTTGAGGCTAAACAACTCAGCTGCTCTTGATGAACATAACATCTATGATAGTTTCCAGTCAGGTTTCCATAGAGCTCATTCTACTGAAACAGCTCTTCTCAGGGTCTCTAATGACCTTCTGACTCACAGTGATGCAGGGGACTGTTCTGTTCTGGTTCTGCTGGACCTGACTGCAGCCGACCACCACCTGCTACTGGATAGGCTGAGAGACTGGGTAGGCCTATCAGGAACTGCACTGCAGTGGTTCTCCTCTTATCTGTTTGAGCCATCTGTGGCCATCTCCAAATTTCAGTCCTCCTCCGCCTCCCTCGCCCATGGTGTCCCACAAGGTTCTGTGCTGGGGCCTCTACTGTTCCTCCTTTATCTTCTCCCTCTTCAGTACATCCTGAGCTCTTTTAAATAAATATCCTACTATCTTTACACATGACATTCAACTGTACATCACCTTCAAGCCCCAAGAGATGTCAAAGCTGCTGCTGTTGCACACCTTCTTAGACTCTATGGCTGGGAACTTTCTACAGCTGAATGAAGATGAGACTGAGATCTGTGCCCCAGACAAGCTGGTTCCCAAATTCACAGACTCTCTTGGTCAGCTTGCTTTTCTCACCAAACCCTCTGTCAGGAGTCTTGGTGTGACCTTTGACCCAGCTCTCACTCTGTATTCCCTGTGCTAGACTGCTGACCAAGTACTGACTGGCTGCCGATTAAGAGTTCATTTCAAGATCCCGGTTCTGGTTTTTAGGGCCTTACATGGACAAGCACCATCATACATTGGTGATCTTCTCAGTCCTTACACCCCCAGCAGGTCCCTGAGGTCCAGTGATCAAAGCCTACTAGTTGTGCAGTGCACCAGGCTAAAGACCCCAAAGGTGACAAATAATTTACTGCTGTGGCCCCCAGACTCTGGAACTCTCTTCCTTTAAGCCTGAGATCAGTGGACTTAGTGGTCTCCTTTAAAAAGCAGCAGAAAACTCACCTGTTCAGGCTGGCTTTGGTGTGACCTGTTGATTCTTCCTACCTACCTTCTCTTCATACTGCTGTTTCTGCCAAATCCTGCCTTNGAGACAGTCTCTAGCCTGGCAAGCCATCCTATATATGTGAATATATAGTCTGGCCATGAACCATTGACGGCCCTCAGTCGTGAGGCGGGATCTACGTTGTCTTTCAAAATGTCAGCACGCAATTGGATAGCGCTAGGACCAATCAGAGTAACGAACAACGTGACGTAATCACAGCGACGGAAAAGAGGGAGGCAGCAATGGCGTCTAACATCAATGATTTCTGTCGTTTTTGTATGAAAAACACGTGAATATCAGGTGTACTGGGACATTGCACTACTTTGTTTGATAAAAATAACAAGCCACTAAGTATATCACAGACTTACGCACGTTGGAGTCTAAATAATCCAATTTTGATGACAAAGCCGTTTCAAACCAACGTGGTTCCTGCGCTGCCGCCATGTTGTTTGTGTTCGCGGCTGCAGCGCTGATGTCATCGGCTACTCCCGCTCTGTGATTGGCCCAAAATATAGAGCGCTGTGATTGGCCCAACCACAACTATATCGAGCTGTGATTGGACAGCCACAGCAGCGGAACAGGCTGCGAGGGTTCCAATGAAGCGTGCCTAGACCAAACTCTGCAAAGCAAGAATTTGGTCTAGTTCACTAGGCTAGTCTTTCTCAGGATGCCATGATTACGTTTTCTTATTCATTATTTTTTCCTTCACATTTTAATTTTTTTCCTTTATTCCTATTTTTTATTACAATACACACACACACATACTTTTAATAATTTTTTTTGTTCTTGTGAAGAGTCTCGTTATTTTTAACTTGAGAGGCGCTATATAAAAAATAGTTTCTTCTTAATTACTGTGATCAGACACTATCAAGTACCACATCCTCCAACCATGACATAAGCAAGTTTGCTAAGAAGAAACAACAGCAAGGATAAAGGTGCAACTTGCTCTTGCAATGCAAAACATTAGGTTTCCTGATAATCTTCAAAAGTCTAAAACATGTTTTTTGGTATTGCAGCATATGGGTACATATTGTTGGCCCTGAATTGAGAACAAAAATAGCTAAAATTTAAAAGGCCAATTTTATGGCAGCAATTATAATAGCAGTCTCAAGATGTCATCAGTATGATGTTGCTAACAGCCTTAATGTGTTGGATGACTTAAAATCTATCCATGATTATTAATGCAGGATCGGTATTGACCATCGATCGTGTGTGGAATACTGTTCTGTAAAGATTCTGAATTAGCATAAAACCTTGACAACCAAACACGATGAATGGAGAAAAACCTAAACATGCAGAACAGGGATGTGTTACAAGGATGAACTTCAGTTAAAGTTGCTTCCAACAAAGGTTAATGGAATCAAACCCATGTAAAGTCAGTTTAGTAAAGTTTAGTGTCTGTGTTCTTTTAAGTATTGTAAAGTGAGAAATCCAGTTCTTAAAGTAATCCTTGTCTTCAAATGCCCAAAGCATTTTAATTTGTTTATCTTAGGAGCGTGTGGTGGTGGAGAATTCTGATTGGCTGGCTGTGGTTCCATATTGGGCATCGTGGCCCTACCAGACACTGCTGTTACCACGACGACACATCCTCCGAATCAATGATCTGACAACAGAGGAGAGGAAAGGTAACTGTGTGTGTGTGTGTGTGTGTGTGTGTGTGTGTGTGTGTGTGTGTGTGTGTGTGTGTGTGTGTGTGTGTGTGTGTGTGTGTGTGTGTGTGTGTGTGAGACAAGATACTGACAGTGCGAGTGACTGGGAGAGTAATAAGGCGATTAAGATCTTTCTGAAGTGACTCAGCGACTCAGTGAAGAACCTGCAGCTTCTCCTGATCATCATTCACAGCACATTCGTTCTTCTCGGGAGAGAAAACATTTAATTGTAGACGCTTTTACACAGGGAGTTCACAGATTGATGTTCATGATGTTTAATATATATAACCTTCAGCTGATTTCATCCAAAAGCAAATTTAATCAAGCATTACTACTACCATTAGATATAAGCCAATTTAAAAAGCATGATTTTGTGTAGAATATATTGAAGAACGAGGTAGTGTTTTGCAGACTAAACTGTGTCTGAGCTATCAGTTTAAATAAGCATTTATTGAACAAAACAAAAACATGGCATTTCTCATGTTTAAGTTTTTCATTGAATAATAAATATAAATGACTTTCAGGCCATTGCATTCTGTTTTATTCAGTTGCTACACATTTTTGAAACAGAATTGTTTAGTGAGTCTTCTTCCATGTGAGCCTTTATTGCTGTTTTTCAGGTCTGGCGGACGTCATGAAGCGACTGTTAACCAAATATGACAATCTGTTTGAAATTTCCTTTCCCTACTCCATGGGCTGGCATGGTAAGCCTAAAAGTGAGAGTGTGTATGAGTGTGTGTATGTGGGAGTATACATTAAAAATAATTATGAAACTTGATTTGGCATAAACTATCTAAGGGCTGCTCTGGGTGCCTTTATTTAATTATAGAAGGAGTAAAAAACAGATGGTAGAAAAGATTAAATACACAAATACATTAAATCTCCTGGATGGATTAATGGACTGGAATTTCAGTTTGCTGCTGTGAACGGAATGCTGCAGCTGTATCAGGTCAGCTTTTGGCCAATCCACTAACGAGAAGTGAGATCTAAAGGGAAGCCCACCTCACGGTAGCTTCAGAGCAGCGTGTTCATCAGTAATGTGATGTAGAGGCTTGTCACGGGAAAGGGGTTTAAACGTACAGCTAGTGTTACACAAAATGAAATGGGAATAATTGGATCGAGGGGCAAGGTGCTTTGAAATTGTCGTATCGTATTTAAGTTGTGGTGGAAGTCACACGCACCACAGGTAATTAACACTCAAAATCTCCGTCAGCTCACTTTTTCAAGACTTTATATCCTGGAGCTTTTTTTAACAACACAAGCAGGAAAAATAAAGTCCCTCCTCTCTCTCTCATAACAATGAGCTAACGCTAACACAAGCCAACTGATACTAAATAGCCCTTTTTATAAAACAATGCCGCCAATTTGCCGCAACGCTGATGCGGCATCTGGGAGCCTAAGGTCGTTTATAAGAGCTCAAACCGTGGCGGTAATGTTGCGCAGTCATGTCCGTTTTATAAAAGATTACGTGATGGCGGCAAAAAGTAGGTATGGGGGCGGTCTCTATACGCTGTCGCGGACTTCCATGTATTTTGGACATAACTTGCTTTTTATTGCGATCAAAGCCGTGCTCCTTAAGTTTTTTTCCCCAGTCAGCTACAGGTGTGTGTGCTCCACAGTCCCTGTGAGCTGTCAGATGATCTGATTACGCTGATTTGCCGGCACGGTGTGTCTTATAAAAGAGGCTAATAAGACATGAAGTAAAAAGATCCACACTGTTGGACAAAAAAATATTATTTCTTACAAGTCCAGTAGCAACAAAGCCAGGTCACCATCAGTCTGTGATTTTGTAGCCTTCTTCAGTTCCCTCAAACGAGTGTAGGCTGCGCCGATGTTCACTCTGGTTTTATTGAGTGTATGATCGGTGACGGAACGAGACGTGATCACTACCGCCTGACAAACTTATTTAGAAATAATTACAAACCTGGGGAAAGTAAAAAAATGCACAAACAAAACATATTAAAGTTGTACTTACAAGTGCAATCAGTCGTTAGATCTGCATCCATTTTGAATCCTTATTTGTTTCTGAGCGCTCATGATTCAGAAAAGTCCCGATGTTGACTCTTGTTTGACTCCTATTGTGGTTGTTGAATGTGGATGTTTTTATTTTTTTTTTTGCTTCATCAGATAAATGTTTTCTGTGTCTCTTCTGAGGCTCCACCATGATAAACATGTTACAATAAATGCTAACCAGGTATAGCTCGTCTGTTCTGAGGTGTAAACATGGATTGCTTCATGCAAGATACGTGACTTCAGGGGACTGGACCGGATACTCTGAAGTTGCAAGTGCAGTATTCTGGCTACAGGGGGTGGTGGGGGCTGAGTGACATTTCATTAACCCTGTAAAGAGTCAAGAAAATTATTTAAAAATATGAAAAAGTTGCATAGTGTCCCTTTAAGTGCAGTTGCTTGTCAGCAGAGGGCTACAGAGTTCTGTTCAATGTGAAGTTGCTCAAGGCTGAAGAATCACTGAAACCAGTTTGAAAGCAATAGCTTAATATATTCAAAACTCTTGCATTGCTTTAAAACAGATCAGATCAGTGTTGTTTTACAAGCATCATTCAACAATCTTGTCAAATGTCACAAAAGGATGTGAGCTAAGGTGCAGCGTGTGTGTTTTTAGAGGTTAGATAACACTTGTTGCATTTCAATCATCTCTGCTATAATAAATTATACTAGAACCTCTCATCTTTGATGTCACCCTCATACTTAGTGTATTACCACTTCAATGCACACTCAGACAGGCCAGAATATTTAATGTGTTAAGAAAGCTCTCTCTTATGTAAAACAGGAGGTCTCACACGTGAAGGGTACTCACTTGTGCTGTAATTTCAGGCTTTTGCAGCAGATCATTCAGCAGAACAGAGACTGAGACTGCAGGATGTTCTTTTTTTTAGCATATTTAAAATATAAAGTGCATTTTGGGAACATGACATTGATTAAACATCTGTTTATATTGTATGTAATGTTAACTTTGAATATTGGATTTAGTTCTTTAGTGTGCAGTGAGGTTTAATGAATCAGCTTTGACTGCTTTTTGTGAGTATTGTTGATGTTTGTGGGAAGAATACTTTTTTTTGTTTTTGTACTGGTTTTGCTAGTACCTGGCTGCATCCCTTTTTTGCTTTCAGAACTTGATGCTTCCTGGCATAAATTCAAAAAGGTTCTGGTCTACATTGACATGATAGCATCACACAGTTGCTGCACATGCTTGATTGTGAACTCATCGTCATGTTCAAAAAGCCTGCTTGAGAAGATCTGAGCTTTGTGTCATGGTGCATTGTCCTACTGGAAGTAGCCCTCAGAAGATGGGTGCTCTCTGACATCAACAGCTCATTTCCATTCACACAGCTTCTGTGAACTAGACTTCATCTTTTTTTAACCATTCTCTGGAAATGCTAAAAATAGTTGTGGGAGAAAAAACTTTTTCTTAAATACTCAGACCAGCCCCTCTGGCACTAACAACCAGGTCATTGGAAGTCCCTTGAATTGGCTGAATAACTATTTGTATGAACAAGTAGATATATCTTTATTTATATAGATTCATAAATGTTCTGACTACAACTAAATCATAGATACATATCAGTCTCTCCTGTTGATTTCTCCAGAATCTGGTTCGGAGTGGACAGGAAAAGGTACTTTAGAGATGGAAAAACCCATTAGACAACATTTTCTAGTAATGCTTGTTATTTTACACAAAGTTGTAGTGTTGACTTCATGCTTTATGATTTCTGAAGTTGAACTGAAATTTTTTTGACAAATGTAATAATGTATTTGTGTAAAAAAAGGAAAAAAATCGGTGAAATCTTGTTTTTGATTCATTAGATTTAGATTGTTTTCTGCCCTTTTATTTTGTTAGATTTTTAAATGACTTCCTAGGATTTTTTATATATAATTGTCTTTTTGCAGTTTTTAAATTTTGTAAACCTGAACATGTTAAAAAGTGACAGGTTGTAAATTCATAAGTTGTTATACTTGAATTTGAAAAATTAGATTTAAAGTGGTTCTAGAATGCAGTTAATCAACAATCTAAAACAGAGTTTTGAGCCTCTAAAAAGCATCAGAAATGTTCTTTTGGCTTCCATCTGTCCCAGGAGCCCTGATACAGGCCATTCTAAACCCCCTAAACCAGCCTTGCTGTGAAAAGAGCTGTTTGACCCTCCCACTTGGCCAGGACATGAATATGATAATGAGCTGCTTGCTGATTGGTTGGTTTCCCCAGAAGGCCTCAGACACTGGAGACATGGAGGTTTGAGGAGGCGTGGCTCCCCCTTATGACGTGTTAAGGAAGGCTTTCTCAGAACAGACGTTTTTCTCCCTTTTTCAACTTTCTAATTTACATAAAAAGTAGGTCACACACGGCTTTGACTATTTGGCATGCTACTTTTGACCACCCAAGCTGTCTTTATTCAACAAGTGTTTGTTTATAAATCTTGATAGTCCAGCCATACTGCTGTAACCTTCACTTATTAATATTTGATTGTTTAGGAATCCATAAATAAATAAGAAATGCAGAAAGATAAATGCAATGCTTACAGCATTCGCAAAAAAGAAAATTGGTGTTAAGCAAAATACTCTGAAACACGAGCTAAAAACACAGAAAAAGGGTTTTGATTTAATGCCTCTCTTCCCAGTAGATTAAACTAAAACTGACAGTAGTTTTTATTTTTATTTATTCATGTATTATCATTTTTTTTTCTGCTTGACCTGCTTTAGATCAGAGGTTAGAAGAGTGCAGTGATGTGATGAAGAGATGGATGACAGGAAGGAACGCCATGTCATTATGGCTGACGAGTTCTTCTCATATGAGCAGGAGGTTGAAGGTTCAATTTATTCACGTCCATCCTCTGAGTTATTTAAGTTAAAGGAAGTCTTGATGCTTACTGAATGTTAAACACTCGTCCTCCTCAGGGTGAATTCTGATCATTTAGATGATAATTTGGCTTCATTATGACACAATAACACATTAAAGTAACCGTAAACAGTGAATATTACACCTGCCAAATAACACAATGTTATTGTGAGCATGTGAGGTTTTATTCATATATATCAAAGCTGCAATCTTTTCTTGTCATTTCTGTTTTGCACGCTCATTTCTTAATTGGAGGCCTTCTTCTTGATTCGTTTCATCTTCCATTAGCAGCCTTGGGCCGGTGACGTGTCAGCATAGTGAGAATGATAGCAATGAACCCACAGGCTTGAAATGAATCCTGTTTAATTTAGTCCACAGCCTCTCCGACACAAGGTAACTCACATTGAATCCGTCTCTCAGAGCCCATTTTTGAGCCGCGATCCTATCATTGCATATTAATTTCAGAAAATGAAGCTTTACATTTTTAAGCTTTACCACTCGGGTCAATTTTATGATTCTGAAGTTTCATCTTTGGTCTTTTTTTTTTATTTTTCAAAAGGACGTTAGTCTGAGCGGGGCAGCCAGCATGAAAGGCAGAGGAGAGATGATGCGCTCCCATCCAAACTAAGTCTAGGTTCAAACTTGCCTCTGGTCATCTTGGGTTATTCTGGCTTTAATCTCTTATTCTGTTTTTGTTTTTCAACTCTGAAAGGTCATGTAAGGGCGATTTGTTGAAGTTTTAGTCCAAAGGTACCCTTTTTTTTTTTTTTTTGGGAGACATTTTCAAAAAAATATATAATTATAATAATAATAATAATAATAATAACAACTGATTTAAAGTCTCAAAGGAATTTGTTAAAACATTTTGCACTCAAACTAAAATTGATTTGACTGGGTTTTTATGGAAACTTGCTCAAATTTAATTAAGACAACACATTCATATTTCACACACTTTCAGATTTCAGAGAACACCTACACTTCTAATGATTTGTGAAATATCACAGTTGGCTTCATTAGCACCCATCGTTTTCTTGTTATTCAAAAGAAAAGAAACAGTGAGTGTCAAGACTGACAAAACAGGACTGAGATTAAGAAAAAACGAACATGAAATTGATTGTTAGTTTAAATATATGTGATAGAGAACACGCTATTATTCATACTGAATTTAAACATGTAAAGATTTATTGCATTTTTATGAAGCAACTATTCCATAACCATTTATTGTTTCTATTTTATACATTCATTGATAGATTTTAATCATTCTAATTATTATTCCAGTTTATCCTTCCCCTTTAAACAGACTTACAGTTTTTTGTTTTGAAAAAGAAACCTGTTCAAATAATGACATTCTTAGACACATCAAGTATGAAAACACTCAGTGCCAACCTTTTTAGCTCTAGCATTTTATCTGTCCAGCAAAAGCCTTCATACAACCTTCACATTCAGATCAAATGCAGCACTGGTTTCTGTCCATACTGCAACCTCTGACCTGACATCAACAGCTGCTAAAGATCCATGGAGATCAAGCAACAAAATCTTGGAGATCAACATTTAAATAATAAATGACCTGTACCTGTATAGCACCTTTTAGGGTCGGAGGACTCTAAATCACTTTACACTACAGTGACAACCCACTCTACCTCCTGAGCTACTGCTGCCCTAATAGTATTAATAATACATTTTATTTCAAGACTCTTTCCTGGTCTGATGAGTACAGATTTCAGCTGTAACATTCAGATGGTCGGGTCAGAATATGGTGTCACCAACATGAACAGCAGTTCAGGCTGCTGCTAGTGGTGTAATGTAGCCTAGACATCTAGACCAATCGTAGCAGTAGCAAAAGATTTAGCTCTGCAGATCAGTCTAGCCATGCCCCGTTGTACCCTCAGTAGGTCTATCATTGGACCGAACAGTTCTGTGTCTTGCCAATCACATTGTTGTTGGGTGGGCTAAGAACCAGAGTTGCGACAGAGAAAAACTACAAAGAAGTCGTCGGCTCAGGAAAGGTGCTCATTTGTAACATCAAAAACTACAAAGATGGCGTCAGCTCAGTAACAGTGCTTGTTTGAAACAGCTTTGGCATCAACTTTGAGCGTTTTAGACTTGGGCTTGTTTCAGTGAGTTGTGGCCAGACTACTAGGGGTGTGCCATCTTGGGTACCTCACGATTCAATTTCAATTCAGGATCCTACAATTAGATTATTAAACGATTATTATGATTATTGCCACGATTTTTGATGCATTTTTTTTTCAACATTTAGGTTTTTTTTCTCACGTCATAGCTTTTTCATGCTTTCCGTCTGTGAAGGTGCAGCGACCGCCCCCACTTTATATCACCATTGTGTAATCTTTGTTAAAACACACGATTGCACCACATTACCGCCACAGGCTGATCACTTATGAATGACCAAAGGCCCCCTGGTGCTGCCTCAGTTTCCAGCAAAGCGCCATAGTTTTATGAAAGAGGCTGGAGTTGTGGACAAGTTCCTTCCTCGATTGCTGGTTAGGAGGAACAACCACAAGCTTCTTCTCTTCATCTAACTCAGAATGGAAACGTGTAAGGTGCTGTTGCATGTTGGTAGTGTTACAGTTGCATTTTATTTTAGTTTTACACAACTTTCTTTTTATCCTGACAAGTAAATCCAATGCTCAGTGCTAAAGCTGAGAAACAAGCTTCTGCCATTGCTGTTTTGTGTTTTTCTGCTGGTTTGTCCTCTAAAGTGTCTGGGTGGCACCCTTAACTTTTATGTCCCTGCCATGCTTTGCAGCTTTTTTTTTGGCATTTATTTATAATTGTTTATGAGCATTTAGAAATCGAATTTGAATCGGGACGTGTCACATCGCAATGCATCAATTAAATGGTGAATCGGCACGTCCCTAATGTTTAAGATGGCTTTCCAGGCTAGGTGTAATGGTGTGAGGGAGATGTTTTTGGCCCACTTTAGCATCCTTAGGAGCAACTGAACATGGTTTAAACACCACAGACTACCTGAGTATTGCAGCTGACCATGTCCATCCTGTTTATGACCACAGTGGACCCATCTTTTGATGGCTACTTCCAGCAGGATAAAGCACCATGTCACAAAGTTCAGATCATCTCCAACTGGTTTCTTTAACATAACAATGAGTTCACTGGACTCCAACGACCTCCACAGTAGGGATGGAGAGATTCACTGATCTGAACCAGTGGTTCGGTCATGACGTTGACAATACAACTGCACTGGTATAGCTTCAGTGTGAATCGGATACAATTGATGGCTATATTGCAATGTATCGTTCCTAGTGTGTCTCACGTCGGTAAAAACCATGGTTTTTATCTGCTATGTCCTCATTTTTCGAGGCACATTGAATGTACCATCAGTATCTTTCAGCGTTTGTTATTACAGAAGCCACAAATAAAGGTGAAAAGTGCATTTGCTTTAGATGTTTTTGATTAATCAATAAATTCAACAATAGAGTATCAAATACATCCTTCACAGAGAAAGAGAGAGGGGAAAAATAATTGGGATGATGTTTAAAAACCAAATGGGGGCTTGTAAATTCTTTGTAATGTGTTGAATCATTTTAAATCGCAACATGAATTGTATCGAACTGAAAATCGTTGTCAAATCATTAAAACATTTGTCGGCAGGGATAAATTATATTGGCAGAGAGTTTCACCTCATCTATAATGTATCACATCGCCGGTAGCGTATTGAGATACGTATTGAGAATTGAAACGGCCTCAGTGGTGGAGATTCACTACTCCACAGTCACCAGGTCTTAATCCAGCCTAAAACACACATATGCACGCACGCACACACACACATGCAAGGGTGATTAGGTTAATTTAAAAGGAATATGGATCCCTTAAAAAAGTATTGCACTGTGCCTTGTGGATTGATGGTATAATACACATTCTCACGCACACGTGTGCTTTACATAATGAGCTCAGTTCTTTGTAATATTTTTAGCTCCTTTGAAAGCATAGCTATTGTTTAGATTGATATTGTTTGTGGTCTGAAAGAGATATGGTTAGATGTTCAGGTCACCTGGGAAATCATAGATTAGAGTATCTGTTTATTCCTCTAGGAGTGGAACACTGTTTATAGGTGATGAGAGAAAGAGATGGATTTACGCATAACTGGACTTGCACTTAAACTACATGAGTTCTTCACAATATCATGCATTTTTTACTTCCACTATTTATATACCGATTGCATTAATAAATTCAGTTGTTAAAGTTTTTGAAAAATTAATTTTTAACCAGCTATATAGCTATCTTGATACGAATAAACTACTTTCTCAGTTTCAATCTGGGTTCAGGAAACATTTTTCAACTACAACTGCACTAACCAAACTTGTCAATGACATATTTAATGGCTTTGATCAGGGCCTAATGTCTGGAGCAATTTTTCTGGATTTCACTAAGGCTTTTGATTTAGTAGATCATTATTTGCTTTTAGATGAGCTTAATGCAACTGGCCTGTCTAGAACTGCATTACTTTGGTTTAATTCATTTATTCATCACCGCTCACAGTTTGTCTCATTAGCCTCTTTTATAAGACACACCGTGCCGGCAAATCAGCGTAATATTACCGCAACATGTTTCTTATGAACGCGCCATGGCGGCATCACGTTGCGGGAATTTTGCGGCATTCGTGCCGCCATGCTTGGTAGTAATATTGCGGCTTCGCCGGTCTTATAAACGCACATTAAGCCTTGGTGCAAACGCGATGAATTAATGCCAAGCTCCGGCCGGGAACTATGTTGAAAATGAAAGTAAACACGCGCTTAAGTTTTGTTTTTGTAAACAGAATCAGCTGAGATGATAAACTGGAGCGATGCGGAGCTCCAGGAGCTTCTCTCCGTTAGATCTGCAGCTCAGATCATCTGACAGATCACATGGACTGTGGAGCACACACACCTGTAGCTGACTGGGGAAAAAAACTTAAGGAGCACGGCTTCCATCGCAATAAAAAGCAAGTTATGTCCAAAATACACGGAAGTCCGCGACAGCGTAGAGACCGCCCCCATACCTCCTTTTTGCCGCCATCACGTAATCTTTTATAAAACTGACGTGATTGTGCAACATTACCGCCACGGTCTGAGCTCTTATAAACGACCTTAGGCTCCCAGATGCTGCCTCAACGTGGAATCTCTAGAGGCGTCCCTCAAGAGATACCATGTAACTGCGACCGGCATCCTTTCTATAGCCTCTTTTATAAAACTCTGTACCAATCCAATAACTGCTTTAATTTCAATGTTAGAAAGCACATTGCCAAGCAACTTTTATTTCCCCTTTTAGATTAGCACATTACAAGGTTTAATGAACAGATTTCTTTTATTGTACCTAAATTTAAAAAAGAAGTGGGAAGATTGGCATTTGGTGTTAAAGCTCCACTAGACTGGAACAATTTACCTGTGGACATACGATTAATTACTTCTTTTAGACTTTTTCGGAACACTGTTTATTTTCATGTACTTCCCATCTGTAATTGCTTGTAATTAATTTTAGCTGAAAGTTTGAAAGTGTGTGAGCTAGGCTAACTTATTCAGGTTTTGTGATGTTTTGTTCTCATTGTATTTTATTTTATTTTATTTTAGTATTATTATTATTATTTTATAGTTTATTATTATTATTATTATTATTATTATTATTATTATTATTATTATTATTATTATTATGTGTTTTTTGATCAGCCGCTTGCTGTCATGCTGTCTTTCTTTTCTTTTGATGCATGGATGGAGGACCCTGTCGAAAATGAGATGTTACATCTCAAGAGGCTTATCCTCCAAAAATATAAGTAAATAAATAAATAAAATATAATATCAGTGTAAAATCATCAACTGTACAGCATTAGGATGTGCTTTTTATTGTTGCGTAATACTGCCATGATTGGTGGTACCATTGGGAGTGGTCTTGCTAGCTTTGAAATAATTCACACTTGTGTGCTGACATTGCTGCTGAGGTACAAACACAACCAAAGACAATTTAAACTGTGTAATTGCCTTCTAATAGGAGCATTCATCTGTATTCAGTCTTTATCTGGCCGCTTTAGGCCTCTCTTTGTTCCACTTCTTTCTTTTCCCATCAATGACTTTTCTTTTATGTCGCCCTCCTGCCATTTTTATCTGTCTGATTAGCCCCCATTGTCATTAAATTGACTCAAGAAAGAAAAAAGAAGTTTTTCTTAGTGTCTCTAGGGATTTTTTGTATCATCCATTGTGGTTTTAAGAAGTGTACACCCATGTCTCTGCTTTCCTGATCACTTCATTTCCTTCTGTTAGATCAATGAAGGCAGCACAAAAGATACTTAGACGTTACTGTTGCAGTTTAGTGAAAACGTATCCTCGGTCACAGCCCTCTTTAGATGACTTAGAAGCTTACTCTAATTGCACATTAACACAAACAAAATGGAAATAAATCCAACTCTTAGCCCAGCTGAATGAATAAAAAGGCAAATTGAAGTCATCTTTTTAATCAGATGACATCTTGCCAAAGTTCGTTTGTTGAAATTGTCATGCGTAAAATTGTGCCCCTTTCTCCACAGAGATCAGCAATTATGGTATTCTTTGATACGGTATATGATACCTTCTTTATTGATAACGTGTTGACTAATCTGCAGGTTAAAGGCAGCATAATGAGTGCAAGCACCTTTACTTTGATAGCTTAAGTGATTTTTTTAATGTTAAAACCCAGTATAAACATAACCTTGTCAGTTACTTTAAAGCTGTCGAGGTCTGAGAGTGTATCGTTTAGTTTCCTTAGTGGAAATTGTAAGAGTCAAAAAATGTAACATTGAAAATTCGTAATATTTAAGGCAACAGTTTGGTCAGTTTGGAGAATTTTGCTAATAAAGTTACTTCAAGATGAGCTGTAGAAATAAAAATGTCATTGTAGATCTTTTTGTCAACTGCTGTGTTTTATATATGCTAGAGCCGCTTGTCCATGTTATGTCAACTGTAGTATGCCTTGGGAGTTACTGAGGCCAACTTAAACACTTAAATTAATTTGCAAATTATTGCAAATTTGAAATGTAGCTTTGTGACGTTGAAGGATACATTTGTGTTTCTCATTCTACCCCCAAAAAACTGTGCTCTGGGCAGAACAGTTGAGAAAAAAACCCTCTTTATTTCTGTGATACTTTGATTTCAGCAGGTTTGAGATATTTTAGAACACCTAAGTAAGCTCATTTAAAGAGTTTCATGAAAAGTGTGTTTTCTTTGAGTGTCTATACCTCATAAGCTTTCCTCAGCCTTGTTGTCCAGGCTTTAAACTGCTCAACCTTTTGTCTGAAGAAATGAAGGTCATGGGTTCTGACTTCAACGTTTGTCAGCCCCCCCGGGGACACCTTGTGGCCTGTGGCTCCAAGCAAGTGCCTGCCCTGCCTGTCGGCACACGGCGCCTCTGCCGACTGCATGAAAAGATGGAGAATGAGGGACAACTTTGTCTGTATTTGTCTCTGCAACATATTTGTCTCTGAAATTCCTGTACACAAAACAAATACACAAAAAGTAAATACACTGTTGTTGACAAGAGACATATCTTCAATGGTGGCAGAACCTCACCAGAATTGTGCTACGCCCTCTGTTGTCCTGGCGGGGAATCACTTTGCAACACATAATGGAGAAGTCTGAAAGGAAACCTCTCCGTCGTTACATGTGTGTGTCTCCACACCCCTGCAGATGGAGATAAATAAACTAGGCTTTAGCTACTTACTACTGAGAAGTGTCAAAGCAGGTTGAATTTTGGTGAAACACCAACAGTTTCAGTTGAAAACTCCAGCCGACCTTTATGACATGGCATTTTATCTGTCGGAATGATCTAAGCTTTCATCGCTCCTGCACCTGTGAAGCATTTAAAGTGAATGATTTAAATATTTATGGTGAAATATGGTAATAAAACAAGTGTTAGAAGTCGAGAAAGGATTTTAAGGCAGCCTAAGTCCATCATAATAAGCTTAGCCTGCCTGCAATGAGTGTGAACAAAGCTTCTAACAGACTTGAGGCCAGTTTTCTTTCTGCAGAACAAAAATGGCCTTTTTTCTTCTTTCTTCAGGAGCCCCAACTGGTTCTTATTTAAAAGAAGACAACTCCCACTGGCAGCTTCATGCTCATTACTACCCTCCTCTGCTGCGTTCAGCCACAGTTAAGAAGTTTATGGTTGGGTATGAGATGCTCGCCCAGGAGCAGAGAGATCTCACCCCAGAACAGGTAACAAAGCATGCATTTATTTTCTACACTATATAACTGATTATGTAATGTTTTAGGTTATGTTTTCCTGTTGCGATGACAGTTTCATTGCAATTGTCAAGTTAATGCTTTCATTTGGAGATGCTAACATTATGAGAGTAGATTCACTGTGGTAAATCTGATAACATGGCAATTAAGAACATTAAAGTTGTTGTGATCTTTTTAATAATGAAATTTATCACAAATTATTAGGTTCCAGTGTTTAAAGATAAAGATTAACATACAAAGGCAGCCTCAAACAGAGAAAATAACACCTGAAGCAAAACCAGAACTGATCTGATTCACTGTCCGAGGTGCTGAAATCTCACTATTGTGTTCTTGTCCTAGGCTGCTGAGAAGCTAAGAAGTCTTCCAGAAGAGCATTACAAAACAAGGAAGGACTGTGAGAAAGAGGAGGAAAAGGAAAAGTCAAAGTAAAACAAACCACTCTATAAATGAAAGGGCCTCTGTATTTAATGGCCTGCTAATCAGGAAATCCCTTTAAAGAAATTAAATGTATCCTGTGGTGTGTTTCTCTGCAGAAAAAGCACCCTATAATTGTAATCTTTTTTATTTTTTTTGCAATTTTTTTTCTTTATGCATGCAGAACTGAAAAATGTAGACATTAGCACAACTTTGTGGAAAATGAACCAATATAGATTTTACTGGCTGAACAGAAACTTTTACACAAACTGCTGAAGATGCTCATCTCACTGTGATTAATTGTGCTAAAATATGTAACCAATGTGAAGGAAATGTTATTTTATGTGTTTGATTTACCGCTCTGTTCCCTGATTGACTGCAGGCTAATTCTGGCTTTAATGTCCTCCCTCACAGCAGATGGCAAAATAAATGATTCTATTCAGTATTTGCAAACAGCTTCTTTTTATACCTTTGAAACACATTTTTAATGAGTGCTGTCAAAGAAACGTATCAAAGTGCCTTTGTTGATGCTGAATTAAGATGCTCTGAAACAGTTTATATTTTAAAAATATGTTTGTGTGCAAAATACCAACACTCAGATTCTTATTGTCAATTAAAATGAAAATTGAAATAAAATGGTTTGGAAGATTATTTTTAAACTTACAGCTGTGATTCAAGTGAAAATAATTTCTTATTTAAATTGATGATTTATTTATTTTTTTGCTTTCAACTGAAATAAAGCAATAAAGGAATCATGTCTTTTGTTTACCAGTTAGTGAAATTCTTAACTCCATTTAAAAAGTGCCACTTTTCATCTTTTTTTTAGAAAGATGAAAAAGTTCTGATTGTTGCTTGTTTGTAGAAGTTGAGCGATAATGATTTTTTTTGCCTGTGTGCATATTTTTGTAGTTTTCACAAAATATTTTGTAGACAACTGAAAGGAATGAAACTCCCAGAAAGTAATGGCTAAACACATCTTTAACAACTTTGACTTTTGGAGCCCGTCTATTTAGAGATGGCCGCCAAAGCTGATCAACTTAAGCACACATATAAATGGCTCTAACTGAGGCCTTGTCCACACGTAGCCATGTTTTTAAAAAAAACGAATACCCCCCCCGAAAGAGCGTCCACACCACCTCGTTTTTAGAAAAAACTCCATCCACACGTAACCGCATACCGTAAGTGCATTGTTAAGCACATTCATAGGCATGCCAGACCTGTAGGTGGCAGTAGTTCCCCTGAATCCTATCCATTTAGTCTTCCTGCTCAACTTCAGGAAAACATGAAACATGAATCCTAGCTCACTTGTGTGGACCGATGAGGTAGAATTGCTCTTAAATGTAGTTTTGGAGTATAAAGTCAACAAGACACAAGAGAATGTCGAGCTCTGAGGGCATCCATGTTGTAGCATAAACACAGGTCGCACATAGGACGTTAGTATTTTTGTCGCAGACAGTGATGTGAAACCTAAAACTCCGGTTATTTCTGTCCACACAGAAACGCTCAAAATGGAGAAACCACAAATCTTCACTTTGGCCGGAATTTTTAAAAAGATTTGTTTTCCTTGCATAAATCTGCATTTTTGTGTGGAAGACAGGCCGAATCGTAGAAAAATATCTTCGTTTTGGAAGATACCCGGCTACATGTGGACAGGACCTTAGTTGTACAGTTGCTGAGCTGATTTGATGCATTACTATCAAATCAGTATAGAGTCTGAGCACAGATTGCACAAGATCTTGTGATATTGCACAAAATTGCACTTTATTTCCCAGATTTAACCAAAACTATAAACGCCATCATTTCATAGCAAACTAATTTAAAACTCCTGCATGAAAGGCGGTGGGTGATACAAATTCCTCCAGGGAATGCAAAGCCTTTAATTTGTTAAGATGTTTCGTCTGTGTTTATTTTATTTTTTATGTGCCGAGACAAATTTGTGTTGCCAGATCATACAAGAGACGCTGAAACCCAGTTTGATCTAAAAGACTTCACTTTTATTTGATTTGTCATTCTGAAAATAAAACCCACCAGTACCAGAAAAAGAAGCGATTAGATGTGTGGTCCATGTAATATGGATGCAATTTTTCCTCTTAGATCACAGGGAAACAGAATGAATACAAATGTCAGGTTTTGTTTATCCGGCTGAATGAGTCATGAGCTGCCACCGGTCTCCTAAAAGAGCCGCTCGGCAACAACAACCATGTCACACTGATAAAGAAAATGATTGTAATGCAGATTTAAATTTATAAACGTAAACAGACATCACACAAAAGCAGTTCAGGTACACTTGGTACAATTGAAATGATCAGCTCTCACTAGATCAAAGTGTGTCAGCACTTTTATGATAAAAGGCTTTGCTCAGGAGCACTCTGTACTTATTACAGTGACTTTTCCCTCCAGTGGATCCAAACAATGCCAGTAAAATATCTCCTCAGCGCAATAAACCCAGCAGATTCTGTGACTGTAGGGCTAAAAGTTCAACAAATTTTCCAATTTTATAATAGACAAAATTAAAATAGATACATATTGCAACAGCCCAGATATTGAATTCCTGCTAACATACTGACTTGGTTTTTGCTTTGCAAAGGTTAAGAACTGTGACATGAGCTGATAGGTGAGGAATTATGAAACAAACTGCAAAAAATCAGCTACAGTATATCCAGGACTACATTATAAGCAGAGATGTCAAAAGTATTCACACTCATTACTCAGAAGTATAGATACTAGGGTTTAAAAAGTCGTCTGTATATGTTGAAGTCTCATTTCAAGCTTTACTGGTTTCGAAACTACTTAAAGTATCACAGTAAAAGTAATATAAATAAAACACATTAAAAACGAACACCATGAACCACCCCCACCCCCAAAACAAAAGGTCATGATGATGATAATGTAGAAATAAAAAGGGATATAATAGTTACTCAGTGAGTTATAGATACCCAAAATTTCTACTTAGGTAAGGTAACAAAGTACACCTGTACACTTGAGTACACCTGTTCAATTGCTTGTTAATATAAATAAATGATAAATGACCTGCACTGGTATAGCGCCTTTCAGAGTCAGAGGACTCCAAAGCGCTTTACACTACAGTGTATCATTCATCCATTCACACACTGGTGGTGATGAGCTACAATGTAGCCACAGCTGCCCTGGGGCGCACTGACAGAGGCAAGGCTGCCGAACGCAGGCGCCACCGGTCCTTCCGACCACCACCAGCAGGCAATGTCAGTTAAGTGTCTTGCCCAAGGACACAACAGCAGCATTCTCTGACAGGAGCCAGGATCAAACCCGCAACCTTCTGATTACTGGACAACCTGCTATACCTCCTGCGATACTCCTGCCAATCATTTGACAGCATTTCAATGCCTTTAGGAGTTTAAACTTGCTGAATGTGGCATGGAATTTGGTGCCAGATGGGCTGGTTTGAGTATTTAAGAAAGTGCTGATGTACTGGGATTTTTACCCACAACCACATTTGGTCCAAAACAAGAGAAACTATCCACTTAAATGTATTTGTGAGTATGAAAGTGTTTTGTTGATGTCAGAGGTTAAGAAGAAGTTTAGTCCAGAGTCTGTGGGATGTGGTGGACCAGTGGATCCCCATCATGGATGCAACTGTGTGACGCTAGCAAAAATAAATTCCAACACCTTTTTAAATTTGTGCTATGAGTTAGTGTGAGGGTGAAGAATGCAGAAGATGGGACTAAATGGGGACATATGTACACTGTGGCGACCTCTGAAGGGAAAAGTCGAAAGAGAAAAGAGGAAATTAAGAATGAAGGTAGTTCTGAAGGCAAAAGATGACCCAACCTACGAGTAAAGAGGACCTAATAAAGTCAGACACACAATAGGAGACTTATAAAAGCTTAATGTTACAGGGAAAGTTCACATTTAAACCATCTTTATCTAGAAAACAACCTCAGAATGTCCACCTCTAAAACTGCTGCAATACCAATAATCTCACTTACATTGTTTTTGTTTATTTACATATATAATCTATTATATATATTGCCAGTTTGATGTTGAATGCACTGTAAATGTTGCAAACATCCCTCAGAGATAACTAAAAAATCTAAAGCCAATAACACCCTTATCCCTTTCTCCACTTACACTATTCAAACATTTTTATCATCTCTTCTGTCAAACTGCCTTTAGGGGAAAGATGAGGAAATAACTGCATTTACAACGATGTCACACTTTGTTAGAATTCTTATCAGCTTTTATCTCATTTTCCATTTATTGACACACAAACTCGCCTCTTAGGCTAATAGAAAAAAAATGCAATATGTCAGCCTTCAGGGATTTGGAGTGAACGCAGTAGGTGGAATTCAGGCGTGCAAAAAAATAATAAAGTAAATACAAGCATGCTTGCACAGTTATATAGGCAACGAAACAAATCAGCAAAACACACACTCCACTTTCATTATTCATGCTTCTTCTGGAGCTCGGTCTCAGGTTGACTATGAAATATTGATGTCTAGTTTTGTTTAAATGTGTGGTTGAACAGTTGAAGATGAGGGTGGTTTATACAGTTTTTTTAGGGTGTGAATATGTTATCGTGTGTGTGTGTGTGTGTGCAACCCTTTTCATGTACCGTGACAAATTTCATTCATTCTGGTCAATATTTATCCAGTCCTCCAGGCTCACCGTGGATCCTCTCCTCATCTATTTCATCACTCTTTTGAGACTCACGGAGTGTATTTCTGTGTGTTAAAGATATATATTTTCATCTTCTCACAACAGGGAATGTGTGAGTTTCAATCTGTAGCTAACTGCTTTTGTATCTCAGTGCTGGCAGAGGAAGGAAGATAGTTTTTGCATTTTCGCCAAAATTTTGCTGCTTGTCTCTCGCAGCCTGCTCTGGTAGAGGAATCTTCTCCCACAGCAGTAAATGATGCCAAATCAGCCTCATGGAATGGGATTAGTAGCGTCTGTGTGTCCGGATTGTGACAACATGTTGTGTACTTACGAATTTTGGAGAAAATAACATATTTTAATATTTATAAAAAAATTTAAAAATGCAAGAAATTAGACTAATCATCATGAATATACTCAAGGGATGCTGTTAGAAATAATAAATCTAAATTTGCTGGTTTATTTTGATCCAAATCTTTGTCTGGAATGTCATGAGGTTTTACTTTTTTAGGGAATCAGTTGTTGCATATGAGACAACTTAATCCTGCTCATTTTTAGGAGTTCTTGCACCACACACATAATAAATAGGATTTTTTTCTGTTTATATCACCAAGTGCTTTTTTATTCTGCAACAACCATTAATTATAATCCATACCACTCCCAGTTTTATCATCCATTTACTCTCGCCTGGTCTTCTACACAGTTAGGATTCTGTCAAGTTGACAAAATCTGGCAAATTAACAGACATAAAATTATTAACATCTGCCAAAAAAAAGTGATCAAATGAAAAGAACAGAAAAGTCAAGTTGCAAAAAAGTGCAATTTTGCATTATTAAATGAAAGATTTTCTAATTGTACACTCTAAAAAGTGTATTTGGCAGCAGTTAATGTAATGTAAAATTTTACTGAAATCTGATGTACATATTTAATTTAGGATTGTAATACATAAATGTGCTAGAAAGCAACTTGAAATTGTCCAACTAAGTGTGAAGTAATTTTCTCATATGATCCAAAGTGCTGAAATTAAAGGAGTCATCACCTGAAATTTTAACTTTTCCACTTGGAAAAATGTCTATAATGGCCTCTTAATGATATTTCACTGGCTGAGAAGCCGATATTTAACCTTGAAGCGTTTGTTTAATCTTGCCTTCTTCAACCAGCTCACATGCACCGCACGAGCACACGCACTCCAAAACGAGATTTGTCTATATGCCGACACAAAGGCCAAATATAAACAAATATGAACCAGCAGCGTACAAACCAGCACAACAAAGCTCATTTCATAACGTGAAACGCATAAATTATGTCTTACCGTTGCTGATCCGTGTCACGGAGGGAAAAAAAGTCCATTCGGTTTGTGTATTCCATCTTCACAACAGCATAAGAGCCGATGCCTGGCTGTTAGCTTGCTTTGTCCCAACTCAACAACATGCGAGGGCGCCATTACGCACGAGGCAAGGGCTCGTAAATACACGGTTGGATCCCGTAAGTCACTGCCAGGTCGGGTTCAGTTATAACTTTTGTTGTTTTGGAGCGAGATGCTGAAGCCGCATCCTGCTTCCTTCCACCAATGAACGCGCCCCTCAGTCCCGCGCGCGTCCGGCACAGCCGAAATATTGTGTGTGATCTCGCGAGAAAATATGCCCTTTACAAAAAAGGATGAGAAACGCACATTTTTAATTTATTTTTCCAATACAATTTATTTTAATGGTCTAAAAGACTAGAATAGGACGTAGATATCCACAGTATTATAGGTGATGACTCATTTAAGTGGCATCAACAAAGCCCCATTTTCTAGCAGAGGGCACCGACACTACTCCAAGCGTCTGCATTGAAACTCGTTTGTTCAAATGAAAACAGGTGCATCTACTGTGATGCTTGTTTAGTTGGGATTTATTCTTTTGTTTAGTCCTGGGATTGATTCTGGTTTAGCCATTTTGGTTTAAGTGACTGTCTTGTGTGTTGGTTTCAGTTAAATCAGTTTAACTCATGGTTCAAACGAAGATAAAAGTTCCACTGGTGGGACATCATCCGACTCTTTAGACAATTAGATCTTCAATCACATCTTTTTCAAGATATTACAGTTTAAATCGTGCACCCTTGGTGCATGTGAGTTGTTGAATTTTACTTCTTACAACAGTAGGCTACTGTGGCCTAGTGGTATGAGTGTCTACCTTGGGACTGGGAGATCCGGGTTTCAAATCCAGCAAGGTCATGGGAAATATTGAGTTGATTTTCTTTCTTTTTTAAATTACATTAAGGTGTTTTTTTATTTTAATTAACTTACTATTTCAATTAAACCTAAATGAAAATTTGACTTTATTTTAACCATAAATCTTACTTTGAACAAACCTAATATAATTGTGTGTTACCAGTTGAAGAGATTTTTTCAAGTAGTTCCAAAGAAATACTTTTTTCAGTGATAGTGGTAAACTGAAAAGATGTGCAGCAAATTGACGTTTTTGATGTGAAACTGTTAAACTGTTGGGGGTTGTGCAAATCAGATGCTAGACACCCAGATTTGTTATCCCTTTTCCTAAGCCGTGCAAGGAAAGCAGTGGCAGTATTAATGTGGAAAAGCACATTTTCCCAGTGTTGTGGGTAGCATGTATATGTGTTCCATCCATTTTGCCAGTGTGGTCCTACAGTAATGATGATAAGTCAATACTAGCAACGCTTACAGATGTAGAGTTATCCAGGAGGCAACCGTGTAAACTAAGGAGCCCAGCTAAACGTTTCAGCCAAATAGCATGCCCACCCAAACGTGAACGATAAAGGCTTTTTACCAGAGGTGGGCGGTGTGTAAAAACTGAGCATAAAAGTTTGACAATCGAGCCAGCTCTTCATTCTGTCAGCCAATAATTATCAGGGTGCTATGTTTCTCTACTAGTCTGGGAACACTTTGGGTCTCCCCCGGTGTAGCTGGCCCAAGTGGAGGAGTTTAAGTATAATTTTTTAACAAAGGAGGGAAAATGGAACAAGAGATTGATAGAAAAATTTGTGCTGCATCTACAGTGGTGTGGGCGTAGTACCAGTTTGTCATGGTGAAGAGAGAGCTGAGCCAAAAGGCAACGCTCTCGATTTACTGGTCGATCTACGTTCCTACCCTCACATATGGTCACGAGCTTTGGGTAGTTTCTCTCCACAGTGTGTGTGTGTGTGTGTGTGTGTGTGTGTGTGTGTGTGTGTGTGTGTGTATCTCAAACTACGTTTTCATTTACTGGATATTACAGTGAAATGTATTTATCTACTTATCAACTTATTGTGAATGACTTGTCTTTGCTTGTTATCCAGAATCTTCTGGCGCTGATCCGTAGTTGGTAACAGACATGAAACAGTGCTGCTAATGAACTGCTCTGGAGCATGTGACCTTTCTGTTAAAAATCAAACTTATTCATGTGGGGGAAAGGATCTTTTGGCATTTCTGCAAATGAAAAAGATTGAAATGTACGTATTTGTTGATTATCTTCACTGTTTTTTATTTATTCCATCACACCATGAATAAGCCTTTTCAAAGTAAAGTGAATGGCAATATCCAAGAGAGAGTTAAATTTGGACCAAATATTTCCACTGCATACAAATTGTGCAACAACAAAATAACTGCAGTCAACAGCTGAACCTAATTCTCAGAACTTAAACAAAATTGCACGCAACACAGCGTTGGCAGAACATGAGTAATTATTTTATTTTGATCATTCTTCATGTCAGTCTTTCTTTCTTGCTTGCTTTTTAAACAATTCATGACTTCACTCTGCTCGGAGCTGCATGTTGACAGAGCCCAGCCGCTCACTTCAAACAAAAATGAAAACTTTCACAGTTGGGTCCCAGAGCTGCGTTGAGCTGGTGTAATGACAGTGAACAAAGAACAATAGCTTTCATGGAACTTGGAGACTGTTGTGACAAAGTTAAAACAAGACACACACCACAGGCAGTTCACTGTTACTTAGACTCAGCTAAGGCCATGAAAAAATACATCTACTGTAGATGTATTCCTTATATGAACTGGTGTCTACTTTATAAGTAAGTGAACAACAGAGGGCAGTAAGAGACTTTCACATCACTGTATGTCTGAAACAGAACACTCCCTGTAACATTAATGCCTTTATATGTCTCTTATCTGGCTGGACTCTTGTTTTAGCTTCAGGACTACCTCCATTTTTATAGCATGGATTCAACAAGGTGTTCTGCTCCATATTGACATGATAGAATCACACAGTTACATCCGTGATGATAATCTACTGTTCCGCCACATCCCAAAGGTTCAGGACTGGATTTAAATCTGGTGACTGTGGGGACCGTTGGATTCTAGTGAACTCACTGTTAAAGAAACCAGTTAGAGATGATCTGAGCTTTGTGACATGGTGCTTTATCCTGCTGGAAGTAGCCATCAGAAGATGAGTCCATGTGGTCATAAAGGGATGGACATGGTCAGCAGCAATACTTAGGTAGGCTGTGGTGTTTAAACCAGTCTCAGTTTCTACGAAGAGTTCCAAAGTGGACTCAGAAAATTTTGTGTACATATTAAACCATCATCAACTGTCTGAAACATTGATATAAGACATGATTGATCCATGATTCCATGTTGACACCAAAGTTCTGACCCCATCATCTTTTGCAATTTTACAGCTGAAAAATTGACTCATCAGACCAGGAAACCATTTTCAATCCAGTGTGGTCCAGTTTTGGTGAGTCTGTGGTAACTGTAGCTTCAGGTTCCTGTTCTTAGCTGACAGGAGTCACACCTGGCGTGGTCTTCTGCTGCTGTGGTCCATCTGCTACAAGGTTCAACATGTTCTGGTTCAAAGACGCTGTTCTGCAGACCTTGGTTGGTTATTCGAACTACTGTTGCCTTTCGATCATTACAAACTAGTTTGCCCATTCTCTTCTGACTTCAACAACGCAGGTTTGTCCACACGACTGCTGCTCACTGGGTATTTTCACTTTCTGTTGCCATGTGATGTTCTGATTAGCTAATTGTGAAGCATACTTATAAAGTGTAGATGCTTTATGGTATAAGTATATTTGAAACACAGACATTCACAATACACTGACCAAGACAAAGTCATGACAGGTGCTTGGTGCCAGGTTATTGCATGAATGCTAATTTCCACCTGCAGTTGCTGGGCAGGTTAATGATGACATAGAAATATAATTTTGCATTTTAAATTTGGGGGGGTCCGGCAACAGTTTCCAAGGGCCACACAACCCGCAGGCTTCCGGCGCAACCACACCCACATACAGCCTGTCCAAACCAACGGGCAACTGTTTGGAAGCCACAAGCTACTGGATCTATCCAACCCAAGCCAGCACGCCAAACCAGTAGAAAGACAGGAAACCACCAGGGCAACAATCCCCAAGGACCGACCCTGGACACACCCACCCCACATACACGTTACACGTCAATCTACCTCATGTCCATGGTCTCATTCATCCCTCATGTGTACAATGTTGTTAAGATAAGGTAAAAATGTTAAAGAACAAATTCTAGCATTGCCATACAGTTTTATTTTGAGTGGAAAGACTCAACAAACAGCTGTATTTGTTTTGTTTCATGTCATTATTTTCACACTTTTAAAAATAAAAATCTTTAAACACCCACTGTGCATTGAGTCTTTCCATTCATTATGGATTATGGAACAGAGGGCAGCTCAGTGAGGTGCAGTGGTTAGCACTGCTGCCTCACAGTGAGGAGGTTTGACCCAGCTGATCAGCGAGTCGGGGTTGGGTTTCATGTTTTATATGAGACAGATACAGTTTTCTCCCAGCAGCCTAAAAACATCCAGAGTGTGTTAACTATTGCCCCTGATTTTAGTTTGATCATGGCAATAAATATCAATTAGCATAATTTATTTCTATATGTACCCAGCTCAGAGTTGTAGTAATGGGATTATGATGTGGGGACTCAATAATCTGTAGGAAACTGGATTATATAGCAACAGTGTTATTATATAACCAGAGTTCTCCGAATTAAAACAGGTTCTATTTTGGTTAATGTGTGGCGTATGCTGGTTAAATACCGCGGTGCTGCTCAGTAACATCTACATTATCTGTCTTGATTAGGTTTAGCTTCCTAGCAGCTAGGAACAGCATTAGCAAAGGAAAACTTCTAGTTTTTAGTTTGTCCATTGCTGCAGCTTTACAAAAATATAACATCTCATTAATAAAGGCAAAGTACAGACACAGACAAATGTGCTGAATGTTCTTTCAGGTCATTTCTCTTGCAAATGAAGCCTATAAATAAATGAGTTAACAACATGGAGTCACAGTAGCAGGAGAAGGGAAAGTAAAATATCTCATTTTGCACCTTGGAGACAATAACTTTTCTCCTTTTGTCACCGCCAATAAAGTCCAGCTGTAGATGAAATAAGAATAAAAGGATATGATCTGAAAAATGTATCAGATATGAGCTTGTACTTTGATTCCAATCATTCTATTTAGACCCAAGTTTCTTAGATGTTTCACCACATCTTTAAGGACACATTCACAATATTTGACTTTTTAATTTCTCCAAAAATCCCTCAACCAAAAGGTTGTCCTTGATTTGTTTCTTTTCCAGATGTTTCCTTCCCATCGTTTCCTCCTCCACTCTCAGGGATTATTCATCTGCATGAAAGCTGACTAAGCAGCTGTTAGTTATCCCCCCCCATTCTCTCCCTTTTTCCATTAACAAGTGAAGCAGATAGAATCAATACCCCCATGTAGATATTTCATGGCCTTTATGAGAACTACCATTTCGATGGGTGTCAGTATTAGAGCAGTGACTCTTTTATCTTCATGTCAAACTGTAACATTTATTGGTTTGTGCAAAATAAACAAGATCTTTTTATGCATCTAGATTTTACAAGCTTTACATTGTGAAGTGAGTGATATAGAATTAAAGAGGTAGAGAAGTCTTTTACAATAGTATATTTTAAAAAAAAAGTACTTTAGTTTCCGATCTTAAAACACCCAGAGAGGCTGCATGAGATAACCTCAGCTGTGGTCAGAAGGCTTGAACACTAATTTACTGCATGTCTCAGCCTCTAAGAACAAGAAGAAAACACATTTTATTGTGTTTGTTGGAGCCCAGTTAAACAAACAATCTGTGCAGCTTGTGCTTGGAAGTTATCTCACTGACCAATCTGTGTTATGGTGTCATTTATTGCCTTGTCTAATTTATTTTATCAATAAAGCAGGAAGATTAAACTCAGTTTTATTTGGGGACTAGTAGAATTCCCAAATGTTTTTTTTTAAATGGAGTCAAAACTTTGCTAAAGGCTTTGACCTTTTTATCCTGTGCACTGTAGCTGGATGTCTGCTCGCTGTGATCTGCTCACAGATTCATTCGTCAAGGACAGTGAAGCATATGTTTCAGCTCAACATGTGGCCGTGTGTGATGAATACATTTCCACGAGGACGGGACAAGAAAGCGTTCCTTCATTTTATTGATCTGATTGCAGCAAAGATCGTCCTTCTTTGCCTGTCCAAGGCTAAAAGTGCTAAAACACACTGTTTTTGTGTTTTATTCTCCTCTGCCCTTACACGCATCAGGTGCCCTTCAACATGCTATTATTCTCCTGGGGACCTTTTTATGTTACACATCATTTCATATGTAGAAGTTATTGATATCCTCTACAACAGGCGGACAAAAGAGCAGAAGTGTGTTCAGTCAGGGAGAATTACTTATCATTATTGATTTTTATGACAAGACACATTTTGCCTCCTGTAACAATTGCAGTAAGAGGGATGTTTGGATCCCAGCCCCATACAACCACAATTCCCTTACTTCCATCAGGACAGACAATTTTATGAGAAGATAATCAAAAATCTGTTTCAAACAGAAAAGATTTAGATTATAAACTTGGTGACGAGGGCAAGAAGACAGCTAGGATGTGATGAAAGACCACGCTCTACAAAAGAGCAAATCATTTCTTTTCAGAAATATATTGTGTTGTCCCTTGGGGAATTATGTAACAATAAATATATAAACTATACAAACTGAAAATATTTCTGAAAAAAAGATTTAAAAATGTAAGCACAAGATTAATGGGTTTATTTGATTAAAACCGTGTGTGTGTGTGTCCATCGTTGAAGACAAATCAAAAATAAAAATATTCCAAATGATTTTTCCTGCATTTTTTAAAAACCCAACCCAAGATGTGCTTTTAATCATGCACACATGACTAGTTTTATTTTCCTTTCATGCATAATTTATGACAACCTCATTCAGAATGTTCTTTCATAAATATTCTTTAATAACCCTTTAACTGGCAGGCTAAGTACCACGTAGAGTACATTTCAGTCCCTACAGTATCTTATTAAAACAAGCAATAAACTTAATAAAAAACACTGGGATGTTTTAATTAAAACATTTTTCACATAGATTATTACAACATTCATTTCATTATTAATTTTACACATTATTACCTCATATTTATTTATAATGACCCTACTGCTTCTTTCTGGTATAGTGCTTCTCCAAGTCAGAGGACTCCAAAGCTTCAATCAATTATTCACGCACACTTTCGCACACTGGATGATTTGAATTTTTCCTTTGAAAAAGGTATTTGAGAAACAAAGGAATATAATTGGGGGATATCCCAATATGATCACAAATGTAGGATCTGGTTTTCTTAGAGATGCTAAAGCTATGATATATTAGTTATACCTGGTATTTGAATGCAAAAGTCTTGGAAATATTTTTAAAGTTACACAAAACATGTGCAAGTCTTAAAGGAACATTTCGCAAATTTTACACCTTAAAATTATGCTTTTTTGTAAAGTGTAGGCATCACACTATCATCTATTATGTTCATTTTCGTACCTGTAATAGTGTTGGGGGGTCCCACGTCTGTTTACTGCACTATACAGTTTTTGAGCTTTGGGTAGCCGCCGGAAGTACTGACTGGGTGTCGTTTTACGGCAGTATATGGTAAGCCAAAGGGATTAAAAAAAGTGCGCGTTCTAAACGCGCGTTATGTCCGCCAAAATGCGCGTCTTGAACAAGCGTTTTGGGGTACGTAATGCGAGTTTAGAACACACATTTTTTTTATCCCTTTGGCTTGCCATAATTGTATAACGTAGACTCGCTGTAGCAGCGGCAGAATCACCAAAGAAAGCTAGAAATCCTGTATCAGAGGAATCTAGGAAAAGAAAAGAAGAACGTGATAGAGCAAGAGCAGCTCATCAACTTCTGCTGAAGCCTGTTAATCACCTGCTGATTAAAATCAGGTGTGCTGAAGCAGGGAAACAACTAGAACATGCTGGATAGTGGCCCTTAAGGGACCAGGATTCCCCACCCCTGGTTTAGACAGAGGTGGACAATGGACCAGTAGGATTTTTTTTTAACTTTTCAAATATGTACATTTTAACAGAAATTTTTCTCCTAAGAAATGAAAGATGCCACTGATGTGTTCTAAAAGGACAGAATTTTTAAGAAAGAGAGCACATACTGTACCAAGAGCAAATAGGAAAAGTGAATGGAGACGGTTCTGCATGACTCGAGAAAGCAGGAGAAAAATATAAAGCAGAAAGTTATCAAAACAATTTCATAAAACTAAAGAGAAAATGAGAAGAAAGTAAATGAATGTGAAAATGAAATTTAAATAAAGAGGGAAAGTGGGCATCACTAATAAGCCCAAGTTAGATAACAGTAAACACATAATAGTTCATGTTTTTGTTGCCGGTATTGTGTAATTATACTTTTTAAAAGAGTTTGAAAAGCATATAAATTGCCTTTTAGGCTTTTAAGGCAAAGAAGCTGAAACGTTCTTTGAGACTGTGTTTTCACAGAGTTAGTGAGAACTGAAGTCTAATTCTCTTTTGTGCTAATTAGCACAAAAATACAAGCTGGAAATATCGTTGCTTTTGCGATCACTCTGAAACCAGCAACAATCAATATAAATTACATATCAGTATTGTTTTTTATTTTTAAATTAGCATTTTATTATTTTACTATTGCAACCTTCTCTATGTAAACCTCATTCTGACCTATTCTGTGAATGTGACACACACGTAAATTATGACTGAGTAGAGACAGTCTGTGAATCTATGAGTGTTTACCTGCTTCACAGCTCTGAGTGTGCAGGTTATCCTCTGTAACACGGTTATTTCCCTTGGCAGGAGCTGAGGTTAGCAGACTCACTAGTTTCAGCCACACTGCTGCTTATGCAGCCATGGATGCTCCAACTGTTTCACTTGGCTCCAGTCCCATCTCTGTGTCAGTTTTCTTTGTCTTGTTTGTTTCCTCATCTCACTGTCCATGTACCTTCCCCTAGATACCTCTCATATGGCTTCACATTCTTCTTTTCTGATTCCTGGTGACACATTCGACTCACCACAGGAATAACAGAATCTCTTGGGTTTTTACTTTTACTCAAGGGGAAATATTAGCATGCATTCTTGTGTCTGCAACTGAAAATATTATACTTTAACAGTGGGATTTTTCTGTATGCAGAACATGTTATTCTGCACATTCAATGACTTGATAAATAATGCTAAACCAATGTGAGCTGAATCAACTGGATGCCTTTAGGAAGAAAAACAACCAGAAACAGAGGTATTGCAGGAGAGAGACAGGGAGTAATTGGTTCTTAAAAACCTCTGAGTGAAGCAGGAAATTTGGCAACACCTGTGATAGATGGTGATTAATGATAAAGGTTCTAGAAATCTGTTCAACTTGACATATTGGACACCTGAGGCAGCATCGTGGAGCTCATACAAAGAGATACTGGATTGTTTATTAGGCCAAATAAGAATGTGGGTATTTTTCTTCATCTATCTATTCATCTGGTATAGAGATACCAGAGGAGCCAAACACCAGCTGCTCATGGACCGAACAGTCGCCCAAGACTGCTAAGCCCGACACACCAACCTGTGCACGGCCTGGATTGATTACAAGACAGCCTATGACTCAATGCTGCACTCATGGATCATTGAATGCTTGGACAACATCAACAGGAGTCTGATAGTCTTCATTGCAAACTCAATGGGGCTATGGAAAACCATCATTGAGGCCAATTGCAAGCCAATTGCACTGGTCTCCATCAAATGTGGCATATACCAGATGTCCTGTCCTCACTGCTGTTCTGCATAGGTCTGAACCCCCTCAGCCATTCAGAAGATGAGAATTTTACACACACACACACACACACGCACGCACACACACAAGCACACACACTTATCCAAAGCTCAAATTAGAGTTCCCAGTCAACTTAACATGTCCATGACCATTTCTAAGCAATCCTTATCTATAGCGACACATAGTGATTTAAGGAAAACCATTTAAATGTCTTGGAATGAGGTAGTCAAAGCTCAGATTTTAATCTGATTGAGAATTCATGGTATGTAATAAAGTTCACTTTACAGCTGCAGAGCCCATCCGTCTTGGGGGAGCTGTTGCAGTTTCTGTCTGGAGGAATGTAAAAGGACAATAAAACACCACAGTGGCTTCATATGCCAAAGTGAGACCAACAATTCTCAAAGTGACTGGTAGCTGATCTGGCCAGCTGCTGTGCTAATGAAAACATTTTCTGCTGTCATCACTTTTAACTAAAGTAGATGAACAGTTGTAGAAACCTCTTGTTCATTTGGGATGAGTGTTCAGCAATAATGTGTTATTGTTTGGGCACCACTTTAATGGAATATTAATTAAGTTTATTCCTCATCAAGCATTTGCCTCTTCTTTATTGGGCTCTGGCTAATTTTTCTCTTGCACAGTGTCACAGTGGCTGAGTGAGTGAGCCCAGGACTTTGTCTGAAGCTGATAAAAAGAAATAGATCCTGTTTGTGATCTTCATGAGCGGGATCTCAAGAATATGAATAGAGAGCTGTCTGGTTTGGAAACATCAGGGTCTCGTTCTGCTTTTTTTGTAGATGTGATTCTGTTGGCATCTTCAAGCCATTACCTCTAGTGTGCACTGGGGAGGTTGGTAACCAGGATGAGGATCATCTCTCCATTTCTCAGCCTATGGCTGTTGATGTGAAAAAGGGGGAATGCCCCCTCCAGGTTGGAATTGAGTCTTTTCTTCAATCAGATGTATAGTGAATGAAGAAGGAGATAGACTTTTCTGTAGTAACGAGGGCATTGCTCTGCTTTGTCACAACGAACACGACACCGAGCTGAGAGGCGAAGCTCTTAATTTCCAGTCCTGTTTAAATTCCAACCTTCACCTATGGTCATGCGATTTGGATTGTAACCAAGACAACAGGATCTTCGACAGAAGTAGGTGAAATAATCTTAATTTGCTAGGATTACACTTAAGAGATATAGTGAGGACCCTTATCGTCCTGGGAGAGCTTGGAGTTCAGCTTCTCCTCAATGTCGAAAAGAAAAGAAAAACCAATCAAGGTTGTTCAGACACCCTACAATGGTGCCTCCTCTAGAGGTTTTTGGGACGCCTCCCATTGGTAGAAGACTCCTGGGCAGACCTAGAACCAACTGGAGGATTCCCCCTGGGTCTGGGAATGCCTTGGTATCACCAGGAGAACGTTGCTTTGGAGAGGGATGTTAGGGTTTCCATCTTGGATGTGTTATCTCTACAATCCAACCTTGAATAGGCAAAACAAAATGATAGAGATCTAAAAGAGGGCATGGTGTATTGAAGGTTAAAAGACAAAAACTCAATAGAAAGCAGCCATTCTTGTTTAACATTAGAGTCAAATGGCAGAAAAAAACAGTTTCTGTGGGAGAATGAGTCCACATGTCCAAATACAGAACATGGATAACTAAGAAAAGGATGGTAAAACAAAATCTAAATGAGTGAAAACATCACCTGGTATTAAAACATAAATATTTTTTCAGTCCTCTCTATCTGTATGATAGGAACAATGTCTGGTATAAGTCTGCATCTAGCATTAATGAAGTGTATCAACAGCTTTAGCGGGTGATCTACGGACTAGTGCATTAAGATCCTGTTTATAGAGAACAATATTAATGCAACGACATTTATGTGGCTCACATTTGGAGGACAATTTAGCTGGAGTGCAAACATTGATCCTGCGAGGGAATAAAGAAGACACACCGTTATATCTGTGTATATGGTAGGGTTGCTTCTTTTTATTTATTCGTTTGATGATAAAATGTATTTTCTGGCATAAACATTAGCTCACTATTGAATATTTTTTTGCTTCAGCTAATAAACTAAACACATTACAAAAAGCCCTGAAAATGATGATTTGTTTTTCAGAGTCACACGCTGATTTAATTTCATCCAGCCAAGAAAAAGCCAACAGTGTACCAGCAGTAAGCTTCCGGCCCGCCACAGACTGGCAATAGGAGGTAGAAGTCATTGCTATTCAGACAAACACCCATCAGCCAGTTAGCAGCCATCTGGTCAGCCAGCAGCCACTGACCAGTCAGTGAACCAGCCAGGCGTCGTCAGGCACTTCGCAATCTGTCAGCCATGAGGCGAACAGGAAGCAGCTCCTGTCAAAAGCTTCACAAGGACGACCTCATTGTGTAAGACAAGAGGAACGCTGAGTCATTACAGTTGCTATGTGCTTTGACTCATACGATGTTCTTCATTAAAGCTCTCATTCTCTGTATTCTTTTCTTTTGGACACATCTTTTTGTCTCAGATTCAGCCATTGTGCAGAACATTCATTGGTTTTCTGGAGAGCTTCCTGAGAGTTATTTGTGAGGCATCATTGGTACTCAGCGAGCTGTACTGCCTGGATAAAAAGCAATAAAAACTCAAATTGAATTAGGAAGTCTAAACTTTTTAGGTGAAGATGCATCTGGATGCTCTTGATGATGTTCAGTGAAATAAAATGTTATAGACGTATCTAGAAATGCAGTAAGAACATTTTGAGATATTTTCCCAACATTTTTGAAATCGTGATGCTAGTTGGTGACATGTTGAACTTTATGTGTTAGAAATAAATGCTGGAAATTCATAAGCTCTGGAAATACTCCCCATTATGAGAATAGTGTTGAAATCTAACCAGTGATTACTGTCACTTCAGTTACTGGTTTGGTTACATTAAGCTCAAACAGGAACTGTGGTGATATTTTTATTGTTCCGAGTCTGTCTCTCTGTGCAATGATACAGCTTCAGGAAGCCTTCATTGGGGCTGCTGCTTCTCAAAAAGCTAAATCAATGTGAAATTAGTTTTGACTGATCACTTCCTATTAGAAAATATAGGATTTCTGTTAAATTATGTATTAACTCAAACACAAACCATTGATTTTCAGTCAAAGTCCTTACAGCCTTGTAAACTGTATAAAACACTGTCAGCTAGCAGTTTATGACTCCAGGGCAACAAAGCAGCAATGTTGGAAGCCTGTCTTTGTTTTTGATTTTTTTTTGTACATCTCTTTTTCATGCTTGCACACAGTGTGTGAATTCATACCTCCCATGTGTTTGTTTTATTGGGGATTTACTACACGGCAGCTACAGTGAAAGATGTCCACAGATCACAGACACTCTCCAGTCTTATTTGTAAAACTGACAGAGAACAGATAAAACCTCTACACTGCCTGTCAGCCCACCAGTAGTCAAAATTCTCCTTGATGTCTGCATCTGAAGGTCTAGAATGTTCTATTTTTCATAATAAAGACTAAACAGGTTTCT
This sequence comes from Aphyosemion australe, assembly GCA_006937985.1. Taxonomy (NCBI): domain Eukaryota; kingdom Metazoa; phylum Chordata; class Actinopteri; order Cyprinodontiformes; family Nothobranchiidae; genus Aphyosemion; species Aphyosemion australe. The sequence continues at coordinate 3,551,030 of SSNS01000008.1, forward strand.
CCGTACATTTTATTTGAAACTTTAAAAGCATTTCAGAGTTTTGGTTCAAAACATGAAAAACAATGTGTACACTAACTTCTGCCTTGCTTTATCATACTTCTTTTAGATCTTTTTGTTTACATAAAATGTATAGCTGTTTTAAAGAGTCTATAACCTCTAGAGTACCCATTTCTAGTCAAACTAGTTTGATAAATATTAATGATAATATTATGGTGGAATATTAGAGCCACTCAGATGATAAGAGTCAAGACAAGTCATCAAGATTAAAGTCAAAGCGACCAGACAAAAATGATGAAATGTTAAGAAAAATGTTGAAATTTAATTCCCAATGTTGTTGAATAAAGACATGTTGGGTGATCAAATGTAGCATACCAAAAGGTCAGGACCGTGTCTGACCTGCTTTCTATGTAAATTAGTCATCTTGAAAATGAGAAGGAGAGATGTAACGAGCAAGCCCCTCCTGCTTCCATCTGTATGTTCCAACCCGCTTCAGTGTCTGTAATATATAAACGCTGGTCGGAGAAATGCTAAGTACAGAACAATGCTAGGCTGAGCCTGAGCTACTGCTAACGCTAGTGCTAACGATAGGCTGGACTACTGTAGGCTGAACTGCTGCTAATGTTCTTGCACAATGTTTAGAGGGAGAAGAAGAACCTTCCGGTTTCATCATGTCAAAGCACAAATGAGAAACATTATATCTTGTATGTCCCTAAACAGCTACCTTATTTCATGAAGGCGCATGACTAGGAGGATCGACCTGGGTTTATGTATATAAAATCCTAAAATTTCAAGCCCATTCGCCAAGTTTGTGAACAGAATACACAGAATTTGATAGTAAAAAAGTAAAAATATTACACAATGTACCTTTAATATATAGAAAACAAAACAGATCCACATCTGATAAAAAAAAAAAAACCAACAACTTTAGGAGTTGTTTTAAACAACAAGCAGGACACTGTCTTCAAATGATGTTTTTCTTTTTCTTCTAATTAAATTACACCTCACATACATTTAGTCGGGAACTTTTCCCCTCTTAGTCTGCATTCACTAATTGTACCATCTATTAGCAACATTTCACCAAACAGACAAAAGCTAAACTTGGCAGCCATGACAAAGCCCACCTGCACGTATTTATTGACTAATGCTGTGTGAGCAGCCAGACTGAATCATTCATGCCCCGACTGACTCACTGCACAAAAAGTTGTAGGTGAGCAAGTTGCTGGCAGTTTAGTTAAAGCACCAAAAAGATTTATCCTGAAATGGAGTCAAATAAATGGACTTGGTTTTAACAATTACAACTACAGAAAAGAGTATTGTTCAAGAAGCCACGTCATTTGTACCATGCAACAAACTCAGCTGCAAACTACAAACACTGTGGGTGTTAGGAAAATAAAAAAAAGCTTTATTTAAATGATATATCACAGCAAGTGTTAATTTAAAGCTACCATATTGACAATATTGAACTTCACTGTTTAACAAGACTTATAACCAGGGCTTCCCACTGTGCCCAAAGTAGTGTTCATTATTTCATATGAGAGGAAAAAGGCCACTAAAATATCACAAAAGCATTGATTTGTGTTAGTAAATCTTCTCAGAGGAGCTAAACTCAGTCACTACTATCATTAATCTTATTTGTAGTGTCTTTAAGCCGTGAGCTTCAGCGTGAGGCAGTTGAGCGTGATGGGGCTAAGATGACAGTGATTTTCTCCAAATCTGAGCCCATAGATTTCAACAGGAAAGAAGATGGAATGGTTTGGAAGAAACTCCTTACCTCAGAGGACTTCAAGTGCAGTGGTGGACTGAAGTGATTGGGACTTTAGCTACAGTAAGGAGGGAGTTACTCCAGTCAGTAGAAATGCAGAAGGAGCCGAGTAAACAGGTAAGGCTGTCAATTTACTAGTACCCCAAAGTTCCAACCATCATTTATGGCCTCTAGATTTGCTGGAAAGAAAGACATCCTTGCTAAAATTGGCCTTTTAGAGTGGTCTGGGTAAGACCCAGCGATGAGGCAAGGAGCTCCATCATCCATGCTCCTCCTTAGCAAAAAGAGTCATTCAAAGTGGTCTAGGCGTATGAGTAGGACGACTCCTGGTCACCTTAAGTTTTGCAGGAACATCCCACTGAGCAGAGGCCCTGAGACTGACGCAAAAATGACAAAAGGGATTCTGGGCTGAGAATGCCTTGAGATTCACCAGGAAGCACTGGAGTTTAAAAGCTGCTGCTGCTTCTCATCAGAAGGCGTCAGCTGAGCTGGTTTCTGCATCTGATTAGGCTGCCTCCTCTTTACAGCTTGTCAGGTAAAGTCCCACAGGAAGAAAACCTTAGGGTATCCCCGAACTTGCAGGAGGAATTATATATTCTTTGGAATACGGACACCTTAGGATGCCTCGTGATGAGCCGGAGTGTGATGCTCCGCCACTCGACCTTCAACAAGAGCCAGCGTTAGAAAGATCAAAAGCAGTTTCATGTTTCTCCATTTGTCTTTCAGTGTAATTATTCAGTAGCTGAGCAGGATTCTGCAAATGTTTTCCAGTTAAAGTTTTCATTTTGATTCAAGTTTGAATTCTTTAACAACCTGAAGGACTTGTACACAGTAAAGGAGAAGAACAACATAAAAACATAGAAATATAGCAAAAGTAAAAAAAAAAGATATAATTTAAACCTACGTGCCAAACATTTTTTAAATAACAAAACAAAAGGCAAGTAGAATCAGTCAGTGTGGTAGGTGGCGACGTGTGCTTTCTTGGTCCCTTTATATGTTTAGCCTATAGCAAAGGTACTCACTCCTGGTCCTGGAGAGCTGGTATCCAGCATGCTTTAGTTTTAACCCTGCTTCAACACACCTGATTTCAATCAGCAGGTGATTAACAGGCTTCTGCTGCACAGGTGATTAAACCTCTGAATCAGGTGTGTTGGAGTAGAGAAACAAGGAAAACATGCTGGATACCGGCTCTCCAGGACCAGGAGTGAGTACCACTGGCCTATAGCGTCACACAAATAGCAAACGAACGCTGGCGGGTGAGAGGCAGCACATTACATTTGGTACGTACTGTTTGATGGTGTTACATTGTGATGAAGATATTATCAGAAAATCTTTTGTGGTCTCAGATTCAGATTAATTTATTAATGACCACACAACAAAGTTGGTGGAATTTGTTTCTGGTGCAGCATGACATGCTCACAACTCTGCGTCTACACATGATGTCACTAAAATAAACAGACAGGAACAAACAAGAATACAAGAATTTAAGCAGTTAATTCACTTTAAGCAGTTAGTTCACTTCCTCATCACTTCCTGAAGAGAGAATGCCCAGACCGGTCAAAGGTCGGCTAGCTGGGACGTCGTTTACACATAGAGAAGTTCAGTTTTCTACCCACATTATCTGGGTACCTTAGCTCGATTAGAAATAGTCCAGTTTGGTTCAACTTCAGTCGGATTAAGGCGATAATTCTGTTTTCTAACACTGCTGTAAACGTACTGAGTAGGTTTTGAGAAGTAGTGGTTGCTAGACATTAATCACGAGGAAAGTAATGAGTTTTAGTAATAAATTATTAAAACAGAAGTGGAGCCTTTGTAATTTATTTGAAACCTTTTTATAAAAAATGGAAATTGCAGCCACCATACAAACAGATGTGGATGGATGAAATATGCTACTAACCGCCTAGAGCAAAATTTATGTCTAATTTATTGCTAAATAAAACGAAGGTCTAAAAGAAAACTCCCCAGTTAACAACTTTTGGTTGGAGTAAGAAAATCAGGAAGTGGAAAGATTTTTTAATTGTTTTTCTTTAACTTTGGAGACACTCGGAAACAGGAACTTATGATGTTTAAAGAAAACTAAAGTCTGTTAACACAACAGCCCAGAGCACACTGTAAGAAACCTAAACACAGAGCTGTGAAGCTTGCATGACATTTGTTTTCTACAGAGTGCAGGCTGCTGTGCAGCTTGGTACAAAAGACCTCCATGAAAACCAGCTCCTTGAAAATGCAACCATCGATCAGCAGCTCCCCAGAAAACAAGCTCTTAGTTGCCTATAATAAGCAGACTTGGGTAATTTAGGAGGTTGCAGCTAAACAAAATGAGTCAGAGTGGGAGGCAGTGTGGGAGAAAAACTAAAAAAATGTATGATGGAAAAGAGAGAAAAGGAAAAAAATAAAACAGCAAAAGGAGAGAGCAGAGGTGAGAACTATAACTATTGTATGTGATCACAAAGCAAGATATTCACCCTGTGACCAATTCTTGTTGGCTGTTAAGATGAAAGAGAAAGAGCTTGTTTTCCATCATCAGACAATGCAGATTAAAAATTAATGAGCCCACCTTCCTGTGGAGCCACAAAACTTTGTTTGTATAATTAGAGTAACTCATAAGCCTGCTGAGCAGGAGATGTATATGTGGTTTTATTTATAACAATGCACTTTTTTTTAAAGAATAGTTTTCTTCTAGAGAGCCTAGATGTGTTCGTGTGACTTTTTGTAGCTGCAGCTATCTAATTGAGACTTTATTAAGAACCTAATGTGATTTACAATTATTTAATATTGGAGTATTTACCATGAATGTTTCCATTAAAAGGATAAACCTGTGGTGTCTAATCTTGTTCCTACGCCGCCATCCTACATTTTCTAAGTCTTTCTCTGCTCCAAAACCTGTTTTAAAATAAAAAGGGGCCTCATTCATAAAACTTTGTAGAATCCTTAATAAAATCCTACTTAAATCACTTATGCAAGCAAATTTTCCAATGTATAAAACACTCAGCTGCGTGCAATTCCTGCTTTTTAAATTTTTATTCACATTTAATAAAAAAAAATTCTCAATTTTTTATTATGACCTTTTTAAATCTTTTTTTTTATTCTTGTGAAACGCCTCGTGATTTCCATCTTGAGAGGCGCTATATAAAAAAATGGTTTCTTCTTCTACATCACACTCTTCCTAGACATGTGCTCAGGTGTTTTTGGATCATATCCTGCCTACTTTCTCCCAAAAATGGTCAAAGCAAAGCATTTTGTAAATATTCTGCATTTAAATAAGCCAGCTGATCAGCGACATTTCACAAGTAACCATGACAACCAAGAATGAAATCGAGGTGCGTTTACACGTGACATAGGCACAGAAACGTTTTATTGCTTTCCAGCACCACCAAGTTCTTGCAGCATAAAAGTTTTAGACAAAGACGAAGTGATTAGATGGAGGCAAAGAAGAAAATGGCAATAATCACTCATGCATCCAAAACAGGTGAATGGTGTTCAGTGATGATCTAGATCTAACGAGCGATGATGGCAGAAGAGTTAAGTGCCCGCCTCGCAATCGGAAGGTCGCAGGTTCGCTCCCTGCTCAGTCTGTTGCTGTCATTGTGTCCTTGGGCAAGACGCTTAACCCACATTGCCTGCTGGTGGTGGTTGGAGGGACCGGTGGCACCAGTGTACGGCAGCCTCGCCTCGCCTCTGTCAGTGTGCCCCAGGTCAGCTGTAGCTACAATGTAGCTCATCATCACCAGGCTGTGAATGTGTACGTAAATGGATGAATGACTGATTGTGTTATAAAGCGCCTTGGAGGGTTCTAGGACTCTGGAAAGCGCTATATCAAATACAGGCCATTTACCATTTAACGAGAAACCATTAATTGAAAACATTTTAATTTAACCCAAAGGAGCTTTAGGCAGGAAATGAGATATGTATTTCACACTCTCGTGCGTCAGATAATTAATGCACCACTAAGTAATTTGAAGATGTAGCCTACATATAGTATGAACGTAGTGTGACATCATAAAAACAATATATTTTAATTTTTTCATTTTCATTCTCAATTCGAATGGGGCAGGTGTGTATGTGAGTGTGTGTGTATGTGAGGGTCTACAAGTTTGAAAATGTAGCTTTAATTAATCAATCATTTCCATCTAACCAGCTATGGTATTTTTTGTCAAGTTTTCCGTAATAAATTACAAAGTTTTTGTGGAAAATGACTTACATCGTTTTCAGACCCAAGCTAATTTTAAAAATGATTCCCCAGGTGCTTAACAGGCTTCTGCAGAACCTGGGAGTTACTGAAGAGGTAATTCAACCACTGAATCAGGTGTCGTGGAACAATAAAACAACCAAAGCAAACCGGATAGTGAAACATGTTAATGTTTGAAGAAGAAAAATGAAAAAAAAAACTACAAACATATTGTTTACTGAAGAAATTATGTCTTATTTTACCTGTATTCACTCTTTCCCTTTTAGATAAAAATCTAGATCTGTATGTGGAAATGTGTTGCACAAGCCACTGTTGTTGCTCATCTTCCAAATCATTTCATTCATACTATGGTAGATATGTTGGCAGCCAAACTCACAGCAACTCATTTCAGCCAAATCCATCTACTTTTTGTCAGGTGAATTTTATGAATGTGGACTAAAATCTGTTTCAATGGTCCAGCTGTTCTGAAGCACCTTGGCAAGAACCACTGGGTGTTCAAAATGGGTTGTCAGGCTGTGGACACCATTAAAGATCATCAATATTGTTAAAGTGAAAGCTGGCAGGGGAGTCTATAAAACTGTTTCAGGAGTATACGAAGAATTTAAAACATTTTTACTAAACTACAAGCTGTGAGTATTTACCATGAAATAAATACGCAACAAGATTTTATTTTTAAATACCTAGAATCCCCCCAATACACTTTACAGCACAACAGTCATTCACCCATTCCTTCACATATTCACACGCTGGTGGTGATGAGCTACAATATAGCCACAGCAGCCCTGGGGCTAACTGATGCAGGAAAGGGTGCCAAACACAGGCACCACCAGTTCCTTTGACCACCACCAGCACGGAAGTAGGGTTAAGTGTCTTGCTCAAGGGCATAACAACTTCAACAGATTGAGCAGGGCGAACCTGCAACCTGCCAGTTAGGAGGCAGGCATTTAACTCTTCTGCCACTTTTGCAACAGCGTTGTAACATAATACATTTGCAAGGTGGTGAACATTCTACATCCTCAAACAGGTGCACCGGAGTAGAGGGCTGCATTGGGATTGGGTCCCGCAGGACCCAACATAAATCTCGCGGGAGCAGGTGGTATAAATTTTGCTGCAGGCGGGAACGAGCAGCTAAAAGAAACAGTGAGGAATCGAGATGAGCATGTATGGCGAGTGATTTCTGCCACGGATTTCCAGCTGAAGGAGACCCTCGTCTAACGTTAACGTTTGAGAAGAAGCCCTCGGAGAAGCACGTCGTCTCTGTAGCGTTGTTGACAGTGCAGACGTTCACACAGCAACATCACCTTCAGCTACGCCTTCTCCAGAGTCTGGTTAGGCTTAGTCGTGGCAGAAATCACTCGCCATAGAGCATGGAGACTCTGATCACAAGCGCCGCAGCATCACGGGAGGTTACGCCACGGTGTTAAAGGGTTAAAAACTAAATGAAAACAAAGTGCGCTAATCCTGACCAATGTGTCAAAAGACATGCAGGTCTGAGAAACAAAACAAAGAGATTCATAGGATTTCTGTATTAATAGCCTATAAAATGACATGTTTTCTCCTGCGGGACCAGAGAGGACACGAAATCAATGCATCTCTTTTATTGTGCGGGAATAATTTCTCAGAGTTTTCTGGGTGCGGGCGGGAGTGGACATGCACACTGCGGGTGTGGGCAGGAGTGTAACACATATGATGCTGGTGCGGGCGGTAATGGTTCAGCGGGAGCGGGATGAAGAAAATATTCCTGCGCAGGGCTCTACATCGGAGCTTTTTTCCCTAGTACTTACAAGGTATTCATTCCTATTGCATGCAAATGTATTAAAAATATGAGTAAAGTTGACCTTTAAACCTTTTTTTCCACCTTTTTATGTTTAGAAAGTGGTATTGTACATGCAGTAAGAAGTGAAACTTTTCTGTCAACTATAAATTGCCACCGGCAATTTTCCCAGCAGATAGAAGATGAAAATTTAGTGTACGGCAAACAATCCAGTTCCATATTTCTATGGTTGGAAGGTCATCCTTGGATTCATCTGCAGAGATGCTTCTGCTGCAAGTTTTTTTTCTGGAGGACAAACAATGCATCAACCCAAACATCTGCAAGGGTTATCATGCAAGAACACACGTCAAATATTTATCTCATAAGAAACTTGAATATGGGAGAAGGTAAACAATACCCAAAGCATTGCTCTCTTCTTTACTCTCTGTCAATCAAGACAACTTTAGTTAAATGGAAATTTGAGAACCCTATGGTCAGAGTGATGTCAGTTATCAAACGTACTCATTTATTTCTTGTGGTAAAGTATCCCTGAAATGTGCTGAGATCTCAGAACAAAAACCGAGTTTGTTGTTTATTAATGGGTAAATAATTCGATCAAAAAACTGAGTCTAAAGCACGAGGAGAAGTGGGACAGATGCTACATTTTACTGTCCCATCTGGACTTGTTTGGGCAGGAAAGTAAATCAGAGGAAACTTCAAAGACCATAAGACTTTAAAGCTATAAAATTAAAAATAAGGATTTACAGTTTCTGTCGCAGCTAGGACGTCTTTCTGAGTGCTTTCTCATACTTCACTCCCCCGGTCATACTGGTGTCCTAAAATGCAGATGAAGACATACAAGATAACTGGCTGCACAGAGTGAACTATATCTGCTGTCTATGTCACACAATTCTGCCAGCATCCATACACCATCTGTGATGCCATCAAATCTCTGAGCACACAATCCCCCTCATCTGAAATAAGCTCCACAAACAACTGCATTTGTTGACAGAAGCTTCAGAAAAGTCCCCTCTCGTCACCTGTATAACGTGCTCCGAGAGATAGTTAGGCCTGGAAAACTATGGATTTTGTCTTGAAAGGCTGGAGTTTGAGAATTCTGCAGTAACAATGTTTCACAAAGATGAAAACTTTTCCAAAAAAAAAAAAACTATATCACTCACTGTTGTTTAGTAAAAGGATGCATTTTCAGTATAGTTAGATTCCTTTTTAAGCATGATTTTTCTACACTTCATCTCATAAATAAATAGAAATGTTCTTGTAGTTTTTTTCTCTCCATCGGAATAACTATCTAGTCTCTGATGAAGACTCTGAATTTCTATTCAAGATAAAATGTGAAAACTTTCTATCAGAGAGAGAATCCCTCTATTAGATCTAGCCAAGATGTTAAAGGGGTTTTAATTAGTGAAAATAATCTGTTTATTGACTGGTTGCATTATTTGTACATCAACAAACTGATCACAGAGTAAACAAATGAAACTTTGCCAAAATTTTGTTATTCATTTTTCTTCATATACCGTGCCAGCATTTGATCTGGCATTGTTTCAGCACTAAAATGAAGTGTGACGCACAACCTCAGTGGGGGATTAATAGCTCAAGATCAAAGAATGTTATTAAAGAGACGCATTAATTTAAATCCATAGATCTTAAATCCAGAGGCAGTTTTAGACAGTGATACAGCTGAAGTTACTAACTAATTGCAGACAATTTTCCATTATGAATATTATAATTGAATCTGTAGCCACATATGCTTATATTTGTCACATACAGGTACTATCACAGAAAAACATTTTTCTTTGCTATCTATGTAGAGATGAATCATGTTTATATTTCATTGAGAATATACTTTTGGATATTTTTGTTGAATTAATTCCAAAAAAAGGAAAAAACTAAAAATGTCCCCATTATCACATTTCTTGGTTTATGCACAATTTTAGTTGGAGTAAAAATAAATTATATATATATATATATAGTAGTCTCTCTGAACTGAATATCCACTCTAGAAGAGTTTCATAAAATGAAATTGTTTTTTGTTTCCTATATTTGAAAAATATCCCTTCATTTGCCTCAAAAGGGATTTTAATGTTGACTTTGTTTGCGGGTAATGTTGCCTCATTGGTGACCTATAATCATGAGATGCTGCTGGAGCTTTGGCTCTCTGCTGGCCAGGTTGGAACAATGACCTGAAAAGATTGGGGGGATTTTGAGTCCTTGACCAAACTTCCATCATCACCGCCGGCCGTGCTGCGTCGGATTTTGGACTGTTTCGGTTGGAGGAGGAGGCGTCGCAAGCGGCAGGTAAAGCGTGCTGCAATAATTCAAATCAGTTAAATAAAAATATAATGTATTATTGCTTAAATGTATTATGATACAAGGATATAGATATTAAACAATCACATAATGAGGCTTTGATATGAACATTGCAAACATCAACACTCACTGTTTTGTGTGGCTAGGATCAGCTGCTGACGAGTTTATCACACTTGGGGCATGTAAGAAAAAACCTCCCAAGATAAAATACAGAACAAATTACAGCTAAACTGTGTAATGTGTTAAAAAAAAGATCTAAGAAATAGTTTCATCTTCCACTTGGTTTCACTATGACAAGAAATCACCATGTGTGGGTCATTTTTAGACAGCAAAGCCTTTATTATCCAACTACCTGTGACTGCTTGCTTCGTCTCAAACCACCCAAAATGTCACAGTTATTGAAAATCATTTGCCGAGCAGCAGCCCTGAGGAATTCAAACCGAGAGAATAAACAAACACAAACACATGCTGTGTATTGTCCTGTAGACGTAGATAGAAAGCAGGCCACCGGGAAAAGAGGAGTCTCAAATCGACCTGCAGTCAAACTTTTAATAAACACATTAAATCCTTATGGATCCTCCCACTGAGCTGCCACTACATAATACTCATGAGGAATTAGCACCAGACAAAATTAATTGGCTGCCTGGAGAGAAAAAGAGGAGAGATTACAGAAAGCAAGGAAAAAAGGACAATAATGTTAAAACAAGGTTTAGGAATCTGGAAATGGAAGAAAATACTGGTTGAAAGGATTAGGAAGGAGGCAAGGTGGGGTGGGAATTAAAATGAAGAATAAAATAAAAGGAGAGATAAAAGTTGTTAGGATGAGAAAATGCATGACAAGACTTTGGACTCCAAGAAAACCTGAAGGAGATGAATAGTAAAATGTCCAAATCACCATTAAAGATGGATTACAACCTCCTCCTGTTCACTAGTCAGTCATCCAACAGCCCACTGCTGCTCCTGGAGCAAGAAACATCAAACTTACTATTATAATTCATTTTAAAACTTTCTGACAAATACTGAGGAATTTTCTTTTAACTGGTCCATGTTATACCTACTGACAATTTTTTCAAGTTTTTTTTTATCATGCAAGCAGGCCTGAAGTTCAGCCAGACTGGATTTTTTTTTTTAGAAAGAGTACCTGAAAATTCTACTGGCATTGAGTTTTGCTCAGGGGAATGTTTTGCTCAGCAGCCGAAAATAGTCAGATGTCTGTAACAAACAAACAAAACAATACATGAAAAGGACAAAACACACATTTATTTCCTAATTTAACCACATTCTAGTGTGTTTAGGCAACCAGAATCTTCACCAGGGATCAGTACAAATGTCTTACAAACTTTGCTTTAACATATGAAACATCATACATTTCTTCTTTTAAGGTTTAATGATATTTTTGTTGGCTGCACAGTGGTTAGCGCTGTTGCCTTGCAGCAAGGAGGTCGTGGGTTCGCATCCCGGCCTGGGGTCTCTCTGCATGGAGTTTGCATGTTCTCCCTGTGCACGCATGTGTTCTCTCCAGGTACTCCGGCTTCCTCTCACAGTCCAAAAATATGACTGTCAGGTTGATTGGCCTCTCCTGTCTCNGCACAGTGGTTAGCGCTGTTGTCTTGCAGCAAGGAGGTCGTGGGTTCGCATCCCGGCCTGGGGTCTCTCTGCATGGAGTTTGCATGTTCTCCCTGTGCACGCATGTGTTCTCTCCAGGTACTCCGGCTTCCTCTCGCAGTCCAAAAATATGACTGTCAGGTTGATTGACCTCTCTAATGGCGCTTACACTCTAGCACCGGCTCGGACCGGGCGGGATTGGGTAAGTTCCTTTCACATCCGGGTGGCCCGGGGATTTTTGGGGCTGAACCGTACGTGTTTTCGGCCCTCATCTGAAGGTGGTCTGCTTTTTGTCGAAACCGGGCCAACACACCCACTGCCGACTCATTGGTCGGCTCAAATTCACGCCTACCTTTAGGGGGAACCTCCGATTAGCGGATAGAATCCGCCAGTGGGGGCTTCCCGCATGTGCGCTTCATTATCACTCTGAATGTGGAGGAGTTAACAAGCCTCTGACTGAAGCTGTTTTATCTGTTTCCGTCAGCTGTGATGAGCACAGCGCGCGCGCACACACACACTGACGCCACGCAGCTTTTTGTTTAATAAGGAAGAGACCGCAGACTTCTCCGCGCTCCTTTGACCCACCCAGTCATTTCTCTGTTCCCGTCTGCTGTGATGAGCGCAGCGCGCGCGCGCGCACACACACACACACACACACTGACACAGTGCTGCCACGCAGCTTTTTGTTTAATAAGGAAGAGACCGCGGACTTCGCGCTCCTTTGACCCACCCAGCCGTTTCTCTGTTCCCGTCTGCTGTGATGAGCGCAGACACCGGGCAGACTTCTCCGCATGCCTTTGACCCGCCCACATCACTGATATATTCGCGCCAATTTTTCGCGCGCATTTCTGAGACCGCCTGTCACGTCCGCATTCCAAAGGGTGTCCTGGAAAACGTGTGTAAACAACCTGGCGGGGCCGGGGCCGACTGAGGCCGACCGATTGGAGCCGACCCGGTGCTAGTGTGTAAGTGCCATAAATTGTCCTTAGGTGTGTGTGGTTGTTTGTCCTGTGTGTCTCTGTGTTGCCCTGCAGTGGACTGGCAACCTGTCCAGGGTGTACCCTGCCTGCATGCCCACTGACTGCTGGAGATAGGCACCAGCCCCCCGCGACCCTGCATGGATAAGCGGGTATAGATAATGGATGGATATATATTTTTGTCACAAATATTTTGTTGGCAAAGATTTTAGAGGTAAAACTTTAAAGAGGACCTAGAATGTAAACCAACATTTTCCTTGTTGTTGTTGAATAAAGACAGCTTGGGTGGTCAAAAGCAGCATGCCAAAAAGTCAAAGCCGTGTGTGTGTGTGACCTACTTTTTATGTAAATTAGAAAGTTGAAAAAGACGAGAGAAAACTTCTGTTTTTCTCCTCAAACCTGCATGTCTCCAGTGTCTGAGGCCTTCTGGGAAAACCAACCAATCAGCAAGCAGCTCATTATCATATTCATGTCCTGGCCAAGTGGGAGGGGTCAACAGCTCTTTTCACAGCAAGGTTGGTTTAGGGGGTTTAGAATGGCCTGTATCAGGGCTCCTGGGACAGATGAAAGCCAAAAGAACATTTCTTATGCTTTTTAAAGGCTCAAAGCTCTGTTTTAGATTGTTGATTAACTGCATTTTAGGACAGCTTTAATAGGAATCAAGTGGTTTTGGAGTTCTGTCCCAGTTTCACTTCAGAATAGTAATAAATAAAACTTATGTACTCCTGCCACAAAAGTAAAAAAAATTTAATTGTAGAATACAAACTGTTTAACAACAACAATAATAATAATGGTTGTAAAATTATTAGTGCTGCCTGGCCTTCTTGGGTCTTAATTAGTCTCCTCTTTACCTTCCCTTGTTATTATAACCTGTATCATCCATGGAGAAGCAAAGTGAATCCTACATTTGCAGTTAAAGCTGCTTAGTGTCACTGTGATTATACAAGGTTCCTCTCTGACTTCAGGATGAAGGCTGACTAATAATCAAGAGGCATTTTCTGTACACCTGCTCCGATTTCTGGATGAAAGGAAATGGCTCACTAGGAAAAGTTACTTCAAAGTGGATATTCTTTAAAAGACCTGACACAGATTTGAAACTCAGTGTTGGTTTCAGGGTGACTCTTAAAACTTTACTGCATCTCACCTCCCACCTTGAAATCAGTTTGAGGCTGATAGTCTTGATATCTTTCCAAAGAAACACAACTATTTCATGTTCCACGGTTTTAAATGTAACTCATAACTATCATTACGCCCATTATGTTCCCCACTCGACTCCTCTAACTCCAGGAAAGTATGATCCTCTTCACTGAAATCCCATTGCAAATATGGGAACACATAATGGTGCAGGTGGAAGCTATTAACTGACACTTCCTTGTGTCACAGTGTAGTCAGATGGCATCGCCACAGGTGAGTGAACTGCTATATTGATTCAAAATCATTTATGTCAAAATGCCCTAAAACTCAAAGAACAGATGGCAAATCTCCACACACACAATGCCGACACATACACACCCACACATGCTCATGACTCGCTGGGTCAACTATAAAACACATGGCGAAGCCTCATTCTGAGGTGATAATGTAGATACCCAGTGTAAAATAAAACTTGTGCTGACAGCTGTGAGAGTGTGTCCTTTGATCTTTTTCAGTGTGTGTGCGTAGATTACACGAGTCAGCATGTGTTTCAAGATTCGCTTCATCAGCAGATGGCTAATTGCTTTATCAATTACCCATGAAAATGGTAATGACTTCTCATTATCAATTATCTAATTTGATGTATAATTAATTAATTAAACAGTGGGTAAACTGCTAATGAGACAAGGGCAAGTGCAATTGGAAAAGCAAAATATTTCATTTATTAGTTTGAATGCAGTATGCATTCAAACTATTGTTTTCCTGTTTCTCTTTATTATTAGTTTGAATGCAGTATGCATTCAAACTATTGTTTTCCTGTTTCTCTTTATTATTCTTCTTCTTCTTCTTCTTACTTCTGCTTCCGTACGTTTTTTGAACTGTATCTCCTCCTACAGTTTTTCAGCTATTTCAGCAAGTTTGGTATCAAACCGTTCAGCTCGTTCAGCTCTTTCCGGCTATATCTCCTGGTATTGATATCTTCAACCGTTTCCGATTAATTCAGCTTTTTCTGCCATTTTTCAGCCCATTGAAATGAATGGAAAATGCTTAAAATCACTCAATTTTGCACAAAATCGTTCATCTTTTTGACCTCTTACTTGCCAGGGTTAACTTCAACCTAGAGACTTCATTCAACTTTTAACAAACTCAAAAGAAGTTCAACTATTTCAAATTTTTTCAGCTTCTTGATATCTTTTACGGTTTTTCTACAATCACAGGTTAAACTTGAGGTACGATTTTGGAAAGTTCAGGAACGTCTCCTCCTCCCCCCATTCAAAAGAATAGGGCCAAAAACAGACTTTGCTCGACTTCAGGCCGTGTCCTGAGAGAACCGTAGAACCGAGGGAAATGAGACTTGCGCTGGATGAAAGCTGACGGATTTTCCTCCGTTTTGAGCTATAATTTATGGACGTACTCCAAAAATTGTGGTCGTAGCGTTAACTAGTTTGGAAAGGTTTTAAAATATTTCTCCTTCCAGCAGCTGAGCTGTGCTGTCCCAAATATGGTCATTCCTTTCCCACTGTGACTGACAGCTCCAGATCTCAATCCAGAGGGGAAATTCTGCTACGACCACATCTTTTGGGGTAGACGCGTAATTTTCTCAAAAACAGTAGGTTTTTTTGTCTGCTTCGATGGGATGGTCTGGATTTTGCTGTAGCTGCCACGGTTTTTGCGCTACAAGGCTCAGAAGGAGGAGTGATCCTGATTTTCTCCCATTGGCAGCCATTCAATTTTTTCTCAGCTCAGGTGCTTCGATCGCTGTTTTAGAGCTAAACTGTACTCGTCATATCTCCTACAATATTAAAGATAGGCACACAAAAATTCACACAGAGCACCATCAAAGCCTTCGGCCGCTGACGGTTTTGGAATTTTTCGAATCGGTGTAATACTTTTCGAATGGTGAGGAGACGTTCGGAGCCTGCAATTTGACATTTGGAGCTGCAGAACAGGTGATCTCCTGATTCTGATGATTTTTTCTAAACAAAAATCTGCTACGACCACATTTTTTAGGGTACACTCATCAATTACTCAAAAACAGTAGTTTTACTCGTCTGCTTCGATGGGATGTCCTCGTTTTAGCTGTAGCTGTCACGGTTCTTGAGTTACAAGCGTCAGAAGGATGATTCAGCCACATTTTCCTCCCATATAAAACAGGCATTTTCTGCTCCGGTCTGTGTCAGACAGCAGAAATCATCTCATCATATCTCCTACAAATATTCTAGGTAGGCACACAAAAATTTCAATATAGCACCACCAAAGCCTTCTGATGTTCACGCTTTTGGAATTTTTCAAATCGGTGCAATACTTTTCGAATGGTGATGAGACGTTGGAGGCCTCTGAACGGACATCTAACAGCTGAAGCTGACTGTAAGTACATGCAGACAGGTCGTTAACACATGCAGACGGCTCGTTAAGCCTAATTATAAACAATTAAAGATCAAAGGATCAAAGGCTTTTCCTTATGAGTCAAGTTCACCTGTGTGTGTGAGTGTGTGTGTGTGTGTGTGTGTGTGTGTGTGTG
>SSNS01000008.1:3567670-3633561 GCA_006937985.1 Aphyosemion australe
CTCTCTCTCTCTCTCTCTCTCTCTCTCTCTCTCCTTTCTCTCTCTCTGTTTCTCTCTCTCTGTTTCTCTCTCGCTCTCTCTCTGTTTCTCTCTCTCTCGCTCTCTCTCTTTCTGTTTCTCTCTCTCTGTTTCTCTCTCTCTCTTTCTTTCTCTCTCTCTCTCCCTCTTTCTCTCTCTCTGTCTGTCTTCCTCCCTCCCTCCCTCTCTCTCTTTCTATCTGTCCCTCACTATGCCTCCCTCTCTCTCTCTCTTTCTGTGTCTCCCTCCCTTCTGCTCTCCCTCTCTCTCCCTGTCCCTCACTCTTTCTCTCTCCCTCCCTTCCTTCCTCCCTACCCCTTTCAGTTTTCTGCTGTTTAGATTTCTTTTCTCTTTTCTCCACTTACTTATTTGGCTTTATTACACTTGTTAGTGATTTTTTGCTCCTACATCTTTAAATCTTTTCAGCTCATTTTTACAATTACGCTAAATTTTCGCAGCAGAAAACGGCTTATTTCAGTTCAGCTACTCAGCTATCAGTTTCAAAATTCAGCATATCCTGCTAACTTCACAATTCAACTATTTGTTAAACTTTAACTACTTATACTCAAATATGAGCTGTTTAAACATTTTAGCTGCTCAGTTTTTTAAACTATGTTTAGAGATTTCAGTTTTCTGCTGTTTAGGATTTTTTTCTCTATTCTCTACTTACTTTTTGGGCTTTTTAAAACTTTTTAGCAATTTTTGCTCCTAAAACTTCAAATACATTCAGCACATTTTGACAATTAAGCTTAGTTTTAGCTTTAATTCAGCAGTTTCAGCTATTGTATTCAGCAATAAAGCATTCAAACGCATTTCTGCAAGAAATGCAATTTATCTAGTTTTACTTCATTTTTCAAATGTTTCTTGAATTTCCATTTGTTGGTCCAATAAGATCTTATTATGTTTAAACAATCACCAGCATTCCAGCTAAACCTAAATTATACAATATATTGAGTAATTCCTCAGCCACACACATCAGCAAAATATGGTGTTCCACATGGCTCAGTGCTTGGATTAATGTTTAATTAATTAAAGTTTGTTAACATCTTTTTTATGGTTAATAGACCAGGTATTATGTTGAAACTTGTGAGGATACGCCTCAGGCATCGTATAAAGTTCTATATGTGGTTTTCATGTACATATTTCATCTCCAACCACCTCAAGAGAGTTCAAACATTTGTTTCCTGTTGACATTTGAGGTTGAGGTTTTTTTAATCCAATATGGCTGCCGAGCCGACACCCGGTTTGGATGGCTCTGTCCATTGGATTAAAAACTCCTCCAAAAACAGCAAAAGACCTTGGTGTCTTACTTCAACTTGCATTTTTGCTGTTGTGATATGCTTGTACCTAATTTTCTGTCTAAATTGTCCAAGGAGAAGGGCAAATCAAGTTCTGCTTCCAACTAGGAGGAGTCTCCATGTGCTCCACTCTACTTGCTAATGGGTATGGCCAGCTACCCCTACCCCCAGGTAAACTTGGACTCTCAAACAAACCTAAACCATCCACGGGTGCTTTATATGTTGTTATAATGATGCTTCTGGCTGGTGACGTTGAATCAAATCCTGGACCTCAGCCAAGGCTATCTGGGCCACAGCGACCGCTAACTGGGCCTCAGTTAAGGCTACTCAGGCCGCAGCCAATGTTACATGGACTAGTAGCACTGCTGGCTGGCTCATATCAGCAGCTTCCTAAACCAGAAAGTTGGCTATACCCACAGTCACCTGGGCTACCATCTTACCCACCAGGCCTACCACTTCTGCCAATCCCCCGGCCATCACCATTAACCCAAGGGTTTCCACCCTTGCACTCTTTTCTGCAATACACCCAGTGCACTCCTCAGGGACATCATCGCTTCCAGGGCTACCACATCTCCTCATCAGATCATGCCCACCTTATCCTGGACCACTAATGTTGTCTTCTGGTCTAGCTCTGGGGCAACATCCCAAGCTACCAGGGCTAGCCCCTGGGCTGCATCTACAGCTGCCTGGGTTGCATCCGCGATTGAGTGGGCTTGCTCCAAGACCTCAATTATATCTACAGTGTCAACAGCTACAATCAGAACCCCACCCGGAAATCCCCCATGGTGATGACAGCTGTGTAACCAACAACGTGGGGCAGATCCCATCTCGGTGGTCTTTACACCGGCGTCACTCCCAGAAACCAGCTCGGATTCGCAGGAGAGGAGTAAACTAGAGGAATCTGCGAGAGATTGTGTGTGCTGCGCCGCTACTTCAGCTGCAGGACCTTAAGGAGGCAAGAAGTGCTGCACCAATCAGGTTTGGACTGGTGAACACCAGGTCAGTGGCAAACAAGGCGTTCATTCTTAAGGATTTTTTAGTTTCACATAATCTGAGTTTCTTCTGCATAACAGAAAGCTGGGTTCAGGAAGGGATGCTAGTGCACTGGCAGAACTGTTGCCTACCGACTGCACTTATTTTAATGTCCCAAGGCTTTCACGTCAGGGGGGAGGCCTAATTACAGTGTTTAAATCCTGTTTTAAATGTAGACGGCTCGATCTGGTGGCCCGACCAGCCAGCTTTGAGCTCTGCTTTTTCGAACTGGAGCTTTCTCAAAAATTGCTGGTGGTGTTGGTGTATCGTCCTCCACGATATAGTGCTGACTTTATACAAGGGTTTTCTGATTTTCTAAGCGATGTTATACCTAAATATGATCAGGTGCTGATTTTGGGCGATTTTAATATTCATGTATGCTGCCCCAATAAGCCTTTGGTGAAGGACTTTTTTTAACTTAATAGACTCTTTTAATCTGCTACAACTGATCAGTGGTCCCACACAGGAGTGTGGGCACACACTAGACCTGGTGCTGGTGTCTGGGTTATCCATGTCCAACCTGACAATTAGAGAGACTGTATGCTCAGATCACATGCCCATTTTGTTCAATTTAACATCTACAATTCATCCCATAGGAAAACACGGCCAGGACAGACTCTGCCGTTTATTGAATAGCTCTACAGCAGCCAAATTCACAGAAGTTTTTAAATTGGTGGGGAACAACAATTCGTCAGTGCCATCTAGCACCGAGGGACTTAACGATGTTTTTAACTTAGCATGTACAACCTCTTTAGATGCTGTTGCTCCGCTGAAACGCAGAAAACCAAGGCTTAAGTCAGAACCCTGGTTGTCTGAAACTACCCATGCAAGCAGACGGATGTGTAGAAGGGCAGAACGCAAGTGGAAAAAAGATGGACTCCTATGAAATCCTTAAAGAGAGCTGGTGGTCCTACCAGAGGGCTGTGAAAAGGGCCAGGACTGAGTTCTTTTCAAATATCATCAGGACAAATTCTAATAATCCTCTCATTCTGTTCAAGACTTTGGACTCTGTGTTGAATGTCTAATCCTGTTTTCTCTGATGCAACTGTGGACTCCTATAATAACTACCTTCACGACTTCTTGGATAAAGTTGTGAACACTAGAACTAAAATCTGCTCTCCTTCACATGATCCCTCTACTCCGATACCAGCACTAGCTGTGTTTGAGAATTTTCAGCCTGTGTTTCTATCGGAGTTGCAAAAGGTAGTTTTTAGTTTAAAGCCAACTGGGTCACCCCTTGACCCCCTCCCTGCGCAACTGGTTAGGGAAGTGTTTACAGCTGTAGGTCCTTTTATTCTTGAGATAGTAAATAGCAGTCTGACTACAAGTGTTGTTCCAAAATCCTTTAAACATGCGATTGTATGACCATTACTAAAGAAACCGGGGTTGGATATGAATGATATGAGCAGTTTTAGACCTGTTTCAAAACTACCTTTCATTTCTAAAGTTTTGCAGATGGTTGTGCTACATCAGATTCAGACTTATATGCATGATCATGGTTTTGGGGAAGTGTACCAGTCTGGTTTCAAGGCTCATCATAGCACGAAGTCCGCTTTGCTGAAGGTTTTTAACGATATTTTTATGGCTAACGGTGTTGGGGATTCAGTGTTACTGCTACGTCTGGATTTAACTGCAGCGTTTGACACCATTGACCATGGGACTCTGATTGACCGCCTGGAACAGTGGGTGGGCATTACCGGGCCAGCCATTCAATGGGTCAGGTCCTACCTCACGGAAAGAAGTCTTTCTGTGAGAATTGGGGATGTGTCATCTGTCAATGCTGCACTGGACTATGGGGTGCAGCAGGGGTCTGTTCTTGGCCCGCTTTTGTTCTCTGTTTATTTACTGCCTTTGGGCACATTGTTCTGCAAACATGAGATCAGTTTTCACCTATATGCGGATGATTGCCAAGTTTACATTCCCCTGAAGCGTGGTGCAGCAACCTCGGTCCAGCCACTTTTGGACTGTTGATCAGAGGTCAAAGCATGGCTGGCACTCAATTTCCTGAGTCTTAATAACGACAAAACCGAGGCCATCCTTTTCATCCCAAATGCAAGATGTGCGAACGCTGTGGCCCCAGAGTTGACAACACTTCTTGCATTTAGAAAGGAGGTTGTTTCCAATCTAGGAGTAAAAATGGACGATGGCCTCACTTTGAAAAAACACATCAATGGGACAGTTAGATCTTGTTTTTTTTTCATTTAAGGCACATCTCTAAGATTAGATCTATTTTATCAAGAGCTCATCTGGAAACTGTTGTCCATGCGTTTGTGACCTCACGCCTGGACTACTGTAACTCCCTGCTTGCAGGGATAAATCAGGCCTCCATTGCTAGGCTACAGAGGGTCCAGAACACCGCAGCTAGATTTTTAACAAGTACCGGAAGGAGAGAGCATATTACTCCAGTTTTGGCCATGTTGCACTGGCTACCGGTTCAGTACAGAATCAATTTTAAAATTCTTTTATTCGTTTTTAAAGCCCTCCATGGTTTAGCGCCTTCATAATTGGCTGAGCTGCTTTGCTTGTACGAACCTCCTCGCATACTTCGATCCACCAATCAGTTCCTGCTGGTTGCTCCGATAGCAAAAATCAAGTCAAGAGGGGACAGAGCTTTTTCAGTTGCAGGACCTAGGCTGTGGAACGCTTTGCCACTAACCATCAGAATGGCTTCCTCAGTCGAAGTGTTTAAAAAACTGCTTAGGATGCATTTTTACACACTAGCTATTAAGCACATTGCACAGTAATTAGTGGTGCCATTTTATGGTTTAGTGTTCTTATTGTCAATAGTAGTGTTCTTTTTTTATACAATCTTTTTTCTTTTTTTGTGAATGTTTTTAATGTGTAGTGTTCAGCACTTTGGGTATCCCTTGGATTGTTAAAAGTGGTATACAAATAAAGCTGCTGCTGCTGCTGCTGATGTGGCAAGGTGGGCAAACAAGGGCCTGGGCAGGATTTGAAAATCAGACCCCCCAGGTGAGAGTCATGCGCATTAACCAGTCAGCCAAAGTGGCCAATCAGCCCAGGCACATGATCAATTGGGGTACAGTGACGGCATGCTCACCCTGTCATAAGGGAGGGAGTTTAATAGAACTGTTTTCAAATTATTTCATCTGAATGGAGAGTCCTGGTGAACATGTTTGAAAATGATAAAAATGTTATGGTAGGTTTGCTGTTTCAGTGACTTAAGACATATTTGTCAGCAGTTTCTTTGCTTCAAGCATTTCAAGAGTTTCAAGATCAGTTTGTGTGCTGCATGGTGGCACAACTGGTAATATTTAGTGTTTGTTGGAATTTGTGTACGTATATCCACTCACCTCTTGAGGATGGATCAGAAGTTATTAGGGCATTTCCTGGTCATGGACCTATATATTTTGATGACTTGGTCTATGAGCAGTTTTGATATAATTTTAGCTGTAAGGCACAGCGTTTATTCATGCTGGACCAGACATGGTTCATCATCAAACTGTTCTGGAATAGTTGTGAGAAGTTGCTTTTGGATGATGTTTAGCTACCATTCTTCAATCATGTCTGTGTTTAGTGCTGCCAAGATCAGTCGATTAGTCACGACTATGTCGACTACCAAAATCATCTACGATAAATGCAATAATCAACATCATCATTAATTTTTTGAAGCTGTACTGCTGCTGTACCCTTTGTCTGCATCTATGCCCTTGACTCATGTACAGTATTGGCACTCATGGTCACTGATTTACCATTGTGGACAAAAAAGTGCCCTAGTCTCTTTTTCTATCTGCTTATAGTTTGTATTTTTGATCTTTCTGCCATGCAACACCCTTGATTTTGCCTTAAATTAGACATTTTCTTTTCTATTTCTTACCTCAGAAAGCTTGCCTGCATCGAGGTCCTCCCCAATCCACAAGGACAAAACAAATTAATCTCTGTTTGTTTAGCAAAGAGAAATAAACTGTCAATCTGTCCACATTTGCTTTGGCAGAGAGGGAACAGATTGCTCTCTAGAATAGTCTCTTTAAATATTAGAAATTTACATGATTATTTTTTTTTTCAAAGGTCCTGTGTTTAATTACCATAGGGAGCCAATTAATATTTTCCCCTCTGCTATCATCATTCATCCAAAATAATGTCAAACATGTTAATGAGGTTGATTTACCACAATATCCTCAACCCATGAAATTACTTATTTTTTATTTTGAGTGTCCTTGGGATTGCAGATATACATAAAAACACATTAGTTTTTCCAAAACAGTTACTCATTACCATCACAATAAAACTATGTTGCCATAGGTAGTCACTGATTTAGTATTAGCATATTAAGTTATCAGAAAAATGTTAAACTTGCAGACAAAAAGCTGTAAAAATAACAAACCTGGATTTTCAGCAAGAGAACGTATTCCTCTGCTTTTACAATCACTATTCTTTTTCCTTCTGGCTAATTTCATATGGATATATACTCCAAAGAGCTATCTTGCTGCTTGGAGCAAATCCTGAACTAAGGAGTAAAAGAAAGTAATATAGGTGAAATGTGGGCTCTTAACCTGGAGGAAAATATGTAAAACATGATGAGATAGTATATTTGAGTGTTGTAATATGATGGAAATGCACACATGCAAAACATTGTTTACATATTATGTTTAATGCATCATTTGTCTTGATTGTGTTTGCACTGAAGGCCCACAAAGACTCTATAGTCTCCAGTATTTACTTACAGTAGTCTTTATCTCTGGCCCGCTGAAGCCCTGTGTGTTTGATCATCCGTCCCAAGGGTAAAGGTTGGGACGGTGGAAAACTGTGGAGAAGAGTTGAATGATGGTGTATTTTTTATTTTCCAACATCTTGTTCATAATGAAAAATGACATAAAAAGTTTGATGTAGAATATATGGGACAATCCTTTTGCCGTCATTAGATATAAGTGAACTTGATTGACCTTTAGTGGTCATAGCTTAGTGGTTTAGCGATGGCTTAACAAGCTTTGCTGCTTAGTCAGTATGTTTTTTATGTGCTATTAGAGATTAGTTATGTTATTAGTGATAAGCAACTTTTTCTAAGTCTGCAATAAAGACTCAATAGCTGCGCTCAACCCAAACATACTGTAGTAACTATCCTGAAACTCTGTGTAGCTGTAAGGCACGAAAATACAGCAGGAAACAGGCAGAAAACATGCCAATTACACTACATGTTTGGTATGTCAGACTTCTCCAGTGGGTGGTGGCAAATGGTGATAAGCTGATTTTGCAACTATCAAAAAAGAGCCTAAGACGAAGAGTCTTCTAACTCAGTGGTATGGAGGGCAACCATAGAAAGGAGACAAGGATGGCAATGATAAAGACAAGAACTGAATCATTAAAGTAAAGTTATGATGGACTGAAATATCTACTTAGTGTCACATTAAACAACAAATCCTTGAAGGAAAGTGCTGACTGGTAGTCAAGTCCAGATACTTGCACATAATGGACATTGTTACCACTACAGCCTTCTGTGTTTTTGTGTATTTTTCCTCCCCCCTTCCTTTGTGTTTTCCTGTGGAGCTGTGACAACAGGCGGATCAGCTGTTCGGTGGGGCTGTCCTTTCAGCACCACACCCAAGGCAGCTTGCGTCTCGTCTCCTTCTGCACTACCTGTCTCTGCCCTGGAGCGCCCAGCTGAAGAGAACACATCACAATCAGCAGCTGAGGGGGAGAAGATGCTGACAGCATCAAGGACACTTAGACCAGATCCTCAGGGAGCAACAGACCTGAGCTGCCTGTTGTCTCCTCTGCGCATTTTATGATACCTTTGATGTAAGCTTAAACATGCCAGTGTGTATGTAGTATTAGTTGTGCACACTTCGATTAACCCTGTTTATAGTTATAGGGGGTGTCCCTATTTGGATAAAAAGATAAGTAAATATTTCTAGAGAACTTCTTGATTTTGTACTTACCAGATTATCTTCTGTTGAATCCCATTTATTTTCTTGTGTGGGAGCATTCTTGCCATCAATAAGTGCTGCACAAAAATATATGAAACTCATTTATTTATCTTATGTAACATCTGCATGTGCCCATGTTACTCCCTGGTACCCTAGATGCTGGGGAGGTAACAATGTCATTTCTGTTTCCCCATATAATTACAATACATTAAAATAGAGGCTTCATCCTAGGCCCTAGAGCATGTGAATGTAAATACCTATGAGAGTGTTTGAGGTTTTAAAAGCTAAATTAAACCAACCAACCTGAGGGATTTTGTTCAAAAGTTTTTGATTTTTGTTCTGTAAAGCATACTTTCTTTTATACATACCTTCAGAAGGTTTGTACTATCAAACACACTACAAAAGGCTAATTAAGAATATGCATAGCCTGGACTTAACAAGCTCATTTGTCTCCAGCCATCCGCACAGTCTTAACGAGGCCCTCTGCTCATTAAAGCCGTTAAGCTGCAGGCCAGACAGTCCACTGTCAGTTAGCTAACAAGGTAAATGAAGGAGGCAGCCAGTGTTGACTTTGCATGGAAAGCTGGAGGTGGAAGATTAGGCTGCTTGACTCTGCACCAAGACAGCGGAGCAAGGTTTGTTTGACCTGAGGAGCGCTGCCCAGGATTTGCACCCATAAGACAGCAATCATGCTGATGAGATTACTTACAGATGCATTGCGTGTGTGTGTGTGCAATGCAGTGTGTGTGTGGCAGGAGGTTAATTAGCCTCTTCGACTTATTGCTGCGATGTCAGTGATCAGCCCAAAATAAATAAAGTCAAATGGTAAAAAGACACTGATCATATAGAAAAGAACAGAGGATGACCACACGTTTTCTGTTACCGGAATTTAGAAATATTACAAACAGTTGTCTCCATTTAAAAATGGCCTGTGTAAAGAAATTTTACTAAAAGTTGGTCCAAACTGTAATTTTGACCTTAGCTTCAAACTTCTGGAACAACCTATCTCTCTATATCAGATTAGCTCAGGACTTGTACTCTGGCATTTGACCCCAGTTAGATTGATATTTTGACCCCCCCGTACCCTCCTCTTGCCCTTGTGTATTGTACTCTATGTATTACATGTGTAAGTCTTTTAATAACTTTTTGTTGTAGTGCTGCTGTAAAACCCTTTGGATGGTTGCTATAAAATGTTACATAAATTACATAGTTATATACTTATAACTTTTTATTATTGTTATATAAATAAAATTGACATTAACATTTGGGGGATCCGTTTTCGTGGCCCAAGGATCAGGTCTCTACTTTTTTGCAGATGATGTTGTCCTGTTGCCTTCATCAGAACATGATCTCCAACTTTCACTTGCGCGGTTGGTGTTGTAGGTGAAGTCCGAGGTGTAGAAGGTGAAGAGAAAGGGTGAGAGCACTGTACCCTGCGGAGCTCCAGTACTGCACACAACCACCTCAGATGTACAGTTGTGCAGCCTCACGTATTGTGGCCTGTTGGTGAGGTAGTTAACAAAATATGATGCTGTCACACTAGAAAATATTTAACTTTCTGGTGGTTCAGACACACTTTTAGCTGCTGTTCATGGTCAAAGTCAGCCATTGCAAGCAGTAAAATCCCATTTGACTACTCACATTATGAAATAAGCATAGAAACAGCTGGAAAACTTCCACACTTTCATCAGCAGGTAAAAATGTCTTTATACCTGATGTCTTTATGATTAAATACACTAAATATAGACTAGGTCTTTATCCCTGGGTAAAGTTAAAAGGAACATTGGATTATGTGATATTTCAAAAATAAAGTGTCAAATGTCATGGAGGTTAGTGATCAGCATTAGCTACTTTCTCTTCACTGCACAACAACCATTAAGTTTATAACTGCAGGTGGAGCTGGAAGGCTTTTTGCCTGAAAAGATACGTTGGATTGACACAAGAAACCTGGGATGTTTATTTTAGTTGTTGTGAGATAGATTTATGACAAGGATGCACACCATTCTCAGATAAACATGAATGATCTCAGGGTGAATGACTTTGTCTTATCTACTATTGCCATCAGCCACTATTTAACAAGGGCGAAGCAATATACGCTGGAAGCCTGTGCCTTCTGAGAATTCATAGTCGGGTACAAAAATGAGAGATGCATCCTACACGAGCATCCAATTCAGAACTATTAAAACATATTGCCGCTGCTACCACCAGATCTATGCCTTAGGCTCATTTGTTGGTCCCAGGCCTCCATTAATTCAGTTCCCATATGACAAAAGTTTCAGCCTGTCTTAATGAGGCTGGGATCCAAGACGAGATAAGGTAAGGCAACATAAGATTAACTTTATTGATCCCTGAGGGCAAGGAATGCCAGAGGGGAAATTGAGTCATTACAGCAGCCAACGGAGGAGGTGCAAGATGGAGGACAGGGTAAAAAGGAAAACAAGGTGGTGTAATGTGCAAGGAGAGTGCTCTGCAATCAGCATTCCTAGTTTGAGGTCCCTAGCAAGTGAAGTGCATAGGTGGAACTAGAACTGAAATCCGTCTCAAGGTTATACGGAACAAGGAATCCTTCTGTTGAGGAGTTTTGCTTTGAATTTCATTTGCTGCTGGCCCAGCATTCTCCTAAGAGCCCTAAAACCTACAGCATATGAAGGTGACTGTTACACGTATCTACAAACACAAGTTTAACCTTTATTTCTTTTTTATGGGTTTATTCTAACATTTATTGAAGTTGTTTTCAGTTCATCATGATTCTTAGTCACATTGGATGGAATTGTTGGCTTACCAAATTGTCTTTTCTTGAAAAACGGAAGACATCGTCCTGGAAATTTACATGTAAAGTGGCAGGTGGAGATGGTGAAAGCACATGTGAGCAGTGTTACTCCCTCACACAAGTGGGCTCGTGCAGCATTAAATGGAACATTACCCCCTTTCCCACTACATTTTGGGTAGCTTTTCAGCACACTGTGCTTGCCAGTTAAGCTGGCACTGGCCACATTTGCCAGACTGTCAGTTAAAGCTTTAGAACGACTAAATTACATCCACTGACTGCAGACCTTTTGACTTGAGTGTAACTGGCCATAAGGCTATTGTGTGCATTGGCATTTGACAAACACACTAAAGGGTATCACTGCAGTTTGTGCTGTTTTAGTTATAGTTCCCTACATGCCAACCTGCTGTTTGCAGGGCAAAATTTGTGACAAGTAAATGTGTCTATTGGTTTAACATAAAACAATGTATTTATGTTTCCTACAAAAAAACAAAAGAATATTTTAGGAAACAACCATTATAGTCTAAGCCATATGGGACCAGTTTTTTCTAGACAATTTTCTGTCCAAAAAAACTTCCTCAAAATATTATAAACACAGCACCGTTTCTAGAAACGTCTTCATCCATGCATGGACAGTAGGCTAAAAGGACATAAAATTGAAACACTATTTTTTTGTGGACAGGGACATTTAAAAGCCACAGCAGCCTCTGCTTTTTTGTAAGTTGAGCTAAATAATACAAATCTCAAAAAAAGCCATAATTCCTTCCACTACTGATTTTGATCGTCTGGCTTAAAGATACAATCTGGAGTATTTGAATACGACGGCACCATCTTGAGGTTGACAAATGTATCGCACCTTAAAGCAGCAATCCGGAGTTTTCCCTTTTCAGGAATAATGTATGATGTTTTAGAAATCCGTAAAAGTGATTGTCTTATCATGTGTGATATAATATTAGCGATTAGTCTTGTTTTTTTTTTTTTTTTGATAAGCCCGCCCCCTGCCCTGTAAAATTCGTGCAATAGGAAACTGAGCGCAGAGTAAAACTAACCAATAGCGTTAGACTACTGCTTACGTGCTTCAAATTTAAGGAAGTACCTCGGCTGATGCAGAGTTGATGAACTTTTCACGGACAAGTAAGTCTTTAAAATATAAATATATGAAAACGCAACATGACATGAGAATTACACTTGTAGAACAACGTGTTTCAGCTCTGTTTGTCGGCTACAGAAGCACATTCATAAACAAGGAACGTGCAGTCGCCAGCTTAAATTATCGAGTCGACCTACTATTGGTGTGATACGCTTGTCAGCCACTAGATGGTGCCATCAGATAAAAGAAATACTCCAGAGAGCTACTTTAAGCCGCTCTTTTCACTTCCGTATTTACGGCTGAAAGCAACGCCTCTCGTTCGTAAATCATGAGGAAACCTTAGAAGAATTGGCTCAGCGTAAGAAATATAAAAATGTGTTTAGAAACATGACTAAATCCACAACCCCTACAATAAAGCTAAAGAAAACATGTGGATTGTTCCTTATATTACCACTAGAATTAGTAAATTGTGGACATTTTTCAAATTTGACTGTATTTGCTGACAAGTCTTCTAAACTGCTATGATTAAATCTAATTTAGCATTCTGATAATATTAAATAACACAGTATTGTGACAGAATTTATGGAACAGTTTCAGAGCAAAATACCTTTTTTTACTATACAATTATGCCTCAGATGCTATAACCCATCCTAAAGGGTATTAACTCACTGACTTGTTCCTCTTTTGTTCTAGCTGTGAAAACATTGGTTTTCCAGTCAAGAATTTTTTTTTGCTTTTATTTTAATTAATAACCTGCTGCTGTTCTGAATTACGTCTTTTTATGTTAATCTGTTAATTCTTTTTTGTGACTTTTGAGCAGAACAAGCAGCAAATGATGAGTCTTAATGGAGTTTTAGGTTTTGTCAAGTCAAAATAAGGAAAATAAAGCCATGAGGTGCTGTGCCTGGTTTACCCTCTGGTCTGAATATGTCGAGTTAATTGATGACAAATACAAAGCAGCTGAGCAGCACTCAGTGAAAGAGGGCTGGTGTGGAAATCTAAACAGGGGGAACAGGTTCTAATAGAACGGTATGTACGATAAAACAAAATACAATTTTTAAGACAAGAGCAGAACTTAACACTGTTTTAGAAGATGACAAAAATGATCAGAATAATAATAAAAAAACACACATCAAACACAATGAGTACAGTATAAACCCATTAACTGCAGTAGTCATTGTCTAGTTTAAATGGCATGGTCATTCAAACATTGTTCTTTTAATGGATGTGTTCATGGCTGCTATTGTAAAAGAAAAAAAGTTTCATCATTTCTAAAGCAAAGAAACCAATTTATCCTCAAGGGCATCCCCAAGTATTACAGAGAAGATCATAGAAAAAGATGAGATTTCTAATCTAAAGTTTTTAAGATGCTCTTGAGATCTGCACAACCTCTCTGATAATATTGACTCGTGTTTTAAAAAGCAGAGAAGTAGCCAGTTAAAAACAGAAAGAAGACCAAGGCTTTTTGAGTTTTTCCTCCATAAGTAACAAATACTCATGATTCTGGGAGAGAATCAGGCGAGGGAAGATGGATTTCAATATTTCTGTGAACATTTTGTCATATGAAGGACTTGCAATTTTGAAAATGTTTGATTAGAGTGACATAGAAATGTGAAAATACAGAAATAAAAAGCTAAACAGGAAAAAAATGGCTAGACAACAAACCAAACCAAAACATGGAAGGAGGACTGAGAAGGTATGGGGGCAGATGGAAAGGGTCATGGATGGTAGCGTTGATAGCCTCGGGCTGCGGTAAATGAGATCTGGTTAAATCGGACAACTCCTACGAAAAAGCAACCTGTGTGTGTGTGCGTGTGTGTGTGTGTGTGCGCGCGTGTGTGTGTGTGTTTGCACACCATCCAACAATGTTGTTTCTTTGTGTGTGTGTGAATGTTACAACTCCTCTTCTAAAGGCAGCTCCTGGGACACGAGCTCAGCTGGCTGCAGCACATGGAGTGTCCTCACACAGACCAAGTCTCTCCTGTCTTCCCCTCAAGCTGTTTCAAACCGAATTATGAAATGTTTGGTGCATTCGCAGACAGACGAGTTGTCACACACGTCTCAAATAATGGACTTATTTTTGCAGGAAAAAGGCACGTCTTACGTACAATGGAAGAGAAATTGGAATATTGTCACCAGTGTGATAATGTGAACTGTAATTAACTCTCAGCTCACCTTTGCACTTCACCAAGATGAAAATGGCTCATTCAAATCAAGCTATAATCACACCAGCCATTCATAGTGCAGGAAGGCAATTTCCACTTTATTAGGTTCTATTAAACATAGTACAGCAGTGGCAATGACAAATCAAAGGATCATTTTGGAATAAATCATTGTAATTTTCCTCAAATTACCTAGAAAACTGCAAATACTATGTTCCTAACACTTATAGGTTATTTATCCTCTAGTTACGTTCTCCGTCTTGAGAAGAGAAAATGCGTGTGCTCAAATTGAATCACAAAAGGTTCCGTGAATATTGCAACACTCCACATCCTTTTATTACATCTAACACTTTTAATCTTTGAATTATTGAAATTGCTTCACAAAATAGCCACAGATTCTTTTTGATACTCACAAAACTATTCAGTAGAGAAATGTAATAGTGGATTTCCTGATGCTGAGAATTCTTAGACAGTTGAGGTTAAACGTAACGCCTTTATCTACACACCATGTTGATATGCTGATGTTAACGCAATAAAACATGAAGTTCACTCCAACAACTGATGAGTTGCATGTACACAGGCCGAGAAAAGCTAAAGCACCCACTTTTTACATTTGGATTTATTGTGTGAAAATTTGTAAAACTTCTTGCAATATCTTTCCAAAACTCCCTGCAGCGTTCACAAAAACATGCATACATGGCTATTTACTTGAATCAGCCATAAGAGGGAAAACTTGGATTTGTTGCTTCTACTTATGCGTTCCAGTTATTTGTCTGTCGGTGATATTCAAGGTCAGTGATGTCATTCTTAATACAACTAATCAGTTGTGATAAATAAAATTACAAGGCTTGTACTGCTGGGTTATAAGAGTAGTGGTAACATCTGTTTCCTTACAGATGTTGCTTCAGCACCTCTACTCTTTACAACATTTTACAATCGCTTGTGAATTTCTTTGTGATTCATCTTTTCTGTGATAGGTTCAATATAAATAAACTTTAATTACTTACTAACTCCCCTGCTTGCTTATATGTACCATATTTGTATTCACAAATGGCATCTTACTGTTTTCTACATTATTTAAATAAATACATTTTTGATGCTGGGGTTTTATATACTTGGAAGTATACAAATCAAAAAGTATTTTTTTCCCTATGCAGGTAATTTATTGTCATCAAAATATATTAATGATTTTTCTTTACTCAAATTGTATGACATTTGTTAAGCCATGACTGCTTGTCTTGTTATTATTAGCCTACCTCGATCTTTTGTACCTGAGCATCACAGATTTACACTCAGCTGTGCACCTGTGACACATCATTACCTTATTCAGCTTTGATTTCCTTTTACATTCATTAGCTAATTAGCTGGCTTGTCAACACTGCAGTCTGTGCTCCAACTTATATGTGCACACACACATGCACGCATACACACACACATGCATACACACACACATGCATGCACGCATGCACACAACTTGTGAAGCAAACTTACTCATACACAAAGTAAACAGGATAAATGGACATCTGTGATTTAAACACACAACACAAATGTCTAAACACCAGTAATTTCTAGTAATGGTAAGTAAGGGAGACATTCAGATTTCACAAAACCACAAAGTGCATGACATGTAGAAATGTTTGGACTACCGTTAACACTTTTTTTCTTTTTGGGGCTATATACTTTTATTTCCATTGTCGTCATTGTGCCATTATTTTCAGCCCTAAAATTCAAACATTGAAAGTGTTCCCAATAGCCGAACTGTGTGAGCTATTAGTTTTTGCATCAGCGTTTGAGACTAATTTCTAATTGTTGCTAATGTTGCTTTGTCTCAGCTGACAACACCTGTGGGCTCTCTGCGGGGAGCTTTCAGTTCATCTTCTGTGCTTGCTGAGTTCCTGCGGTGGCTCTGGTTGAGACCAGCAATTAGACTGGTCCCTCTGCACATGCCAAACTGTCGGAGTTAAATTAAATGTGTGGCCATTACAATAATGAATTACACTATTCTCAGTCTGAAACTTTGGCGGTGCGAGGAAGACAAAAGTGGGAGCTTCGCCATTTGTCTGGAGAACTGGAGCAGAGAGAGAGGGAGACAAAAAAAGAGGATTCACCTAAAGTTGGCTAAATGTTATTAGCTAATTCTCCCATGGAGGAAAAAGTGCAGCATTAAAGATCAAATAAATAATCTGAACTAACTTTTGATGTGTCTATTTTTAGAAAAATAAAATGTTAAGCTTTTGTGTGCTGTTGTCCTAGTTTCAGCTGCCCAGTGAAATAAATAACCTCATGTTGCAATAGTAGCCCCCTAAAAGTCAGTTTTTGCTGCAGGTCTTTATTTAATGGCTTATTTTTAAGAGGGCATATGCTCATTATTTCAGTAAATCTGCTGTGGTCTTATCATGCCTTTTATGATGGCGTTCATCTTTTTGGGCTTCCGATAAGGTTGTGGAAGGTGCTTTATAAATAAAATTGAATTCAGTTGAATTGAATTGAAAATACAGTACATGCTCCCAATGATACAGGCAATAGGAAAATAATAGGAAAATGGATATGGGCATTTAATTTAAGATATAATATAAGATGATTTCATTTTTTTTTTAATTTTACTGAAATATATATAATAGCAGATGTTTTTCAGTTAAGTTTAGTTCATGCTTCAATAATAAAAAATTTACTCCACCAATCGGTCAACCTGCCTGTTGAAGGATAAAAATCTCAATAATACAATAAACAAATTCTTATCTACATATTTGAGTTTTAAAGTTAAAGTCCCAAGTCATCATCACACACTGGTGAAATTACATCTCCGCATTTGACCCATCCCTGTGGTGGAGAGCGGTGAGCTGCAGCTGTGGCTGTGCTCGGGAACTATTTGGTGGTTTAACCCCCCAATCCAACCCCTTAGTGCTGAGTGTCAAGCGAGGAGGCATTGGGTCCCATTTTTTCCAAAGTCTTTGGTATGACCCGACGGGGAATCAAACCCTGATCTCCCAGTCCCGAGGTGGACACTAGGCCACCGGAGCTGTTTTTTTTTGTCAAACTAATAAAATTTTGTTCTTCTGTCTTCTCTTCTTTTATTAGCCACACATCTTTGAGTGTCATCAGTTTGTCTTGTTAAGGAAAGAAATCTCCTTTTGCAGCGTGTCCAGAAGTACCACTGAGCATTTGTTCAACGTTGTCACTATCATGGCCTCATAAATATATTTTGAATCCTTTACAATAGCTTTTCTACTCCCATCCCAACTGTCTCTTTCTTTTATTTGTCTCATCACTGCCTTAAAGCTCGCTGCTGGCATCAGAGCTGAGCGCCGGCTACAAGGAGGGAGACTAAAGATGAAATATGAAACCCTCTCATTAGCATAGATATTAGGACACTGAGCTCTGTCATTGTTTGAACATGGAAGCAAATCAGTGCTTAAAGCCAAATCTCAGTTGTAATCAGTTTTAAAGAGGAGTGATCAGAAGTCAGCAGCACAAAGCCTGAGCCATCTGTTGCCGTCTTAAATAAGTGACCCGCCTCACTATTTTGGTTTTAGAGCGTTTCAGCAGTCGGAGTGTGAAAAAAGCACTGTGACACAAATTTATCTGTTGTCTGCGTATCTGTGTGTGTGTGTGTGTGTGTGTGTGTGTGTGTGTGTGTGTGTGTGTGTGTGTGCGCGCAGAGGCGTTACTGTAATCCATCAGCAGCTAACCTCACTTTATTTTCATCAAGCTGAAGGTTCTAGCTCAGTAAATTTCAGTTATAAACCACTTTACTCTCTCAGAAACTCCCTCTGAGAACTGGTTTTGAGGGTCACAGCCTGTTAAGTTTAACTCACTTAGGTAATGGACTGTATTTGTTTAGGTGAGAATGAAAAAGATATGGGGGTAGCTGCCAGAAGATGCAAAGACAGAAATAAGGCATGAATGTAAATTACAAAAGAAGCTTTAGAAGTTGTTTGCTTTATTGTGTTTAAACAGATTGTTCTTTCTTTCTTCTCCTTTTCTTGCCGCCTGTTGTTTTTATTCATTGTTTTTCTCCTCTTTCCTCTGTTTTCCAACCCTTTCTTCTCCCTGTGAGCCTGACCATGAGGTCTCGTCAACTTTGAAGCTGTTTCTGTTCTTTCCTAAATTGTTCCTTGTTCCACTTCTATTCTCTTCTCCATTATCTTTACTCACTTAAACCCCCCACCCCCCACACACACCCAAGGAGGTTATTTGCGGTAAGTTGTCTGTTTTTCAACTCTTTGCCACCCCTTCTTCTCTCCCTTTTTCTCTTTCTCTTGCCCCCTTCAGTCATCAACAAGAGGTCCTGTTTGAGGGCCTTTCTTCTATATTTCAAAACAGATTTCCTAAAATAAATGTCATGTTTTCCTGCGAGCTATTGTAACATCTGTGCTTTTGTTTATACCAGTAGTGCCGGCATTTCTGGAATTAATAAATCTATGTTATTACAAAAAATGCTCAGTTGTTCTTTACCTGCTCTACAGGTTTTTATGAAATTCAAGAATACAAATTCAGTTTCAGCACAAAGGTTTCACACAGATAACTGATCTCCTTAATAATGATGAAAAATAATGATTAATTCTCAGTTATCCTGTGCCAAACAGGTGAAGGGAATGACAAGAAGACAGTTCTTGTGTAGACAGAATTAGATCTGATGAAGGCAAGTAACAAATGCACAACATGTAAAATGTGCCATTATATAAATATATTACATGTAGGAATATTTTTTATTGTTTTATGTTACAAAGAATTAAATGTTTGGTTCCACTTACTGTTTTTTTTTTTTGCAAAGACTATGTGTAAATCAATCTCTGAGTTGGAAGTGAGTCTCTGCCTCAAATGAAGAAGTTCAAGTATCTAGATGCCTTTTTCATACTGAATACTGGAACTTCTATATAACATGTAGCAGGAGATGGACTGATGGATAGGGGCTTCATCTTTGACAGTGAAAGTGTTTCTCAATTCTGTTGGGTCCACAGGAAAATCTCTCAATGTACACTCAATAATGGTTAAATAAAATTTAGATCATGATTGAAAAGGAAATTCCAGAAAAGTGAGCTTTCTCTAGAATGGCTGGCCCTGAGGAGTCTCACCAGAGATGCTGGTCCTCTGCATTAAAAGGAGCAAATTGAGGTGGTGTGGGCTTGTTTGTGGGTTGGTTTGATTCCTCTTGCTTGATTTCCTTGGTTTTCCAGGCAAATCCCATAGGGTATAGAGACCACTCAGACTCAGAACTGCGAACTGACTGTAAAAAAGGATTGAAAAATAAGTTGAAAAATAAGTTAAAAAATGTTCCTAATTTTGTGAAACATCAGCTGTCTTAATTGCTTTTGTGTAAAAGCTCAAAAGTGTTTACATTCTAACAAGTGAAAAAGAAGACAACTGGATTTTTTTGGTCTTAAGAGATCTTATCTGAACTTTCTCAAAATGAAAACTGCAAAGGTTTTCAGGAGACATTAAAACTCACCTCTTGCATCGTTTCGTGCTGCCATGCAGGTCTCTGTTGCTTCTATAAACACTTCAAACATGGAAAAAAAATTCATGCATTCGTTTCCTGTCAGCATTTAGTTTTATGAACTATTTGCCTAAAACAAACAGCTTCAAAAAGACCCCGTCTGTGACATCACAAACAGGGAAAATAGAATAGAACCACCTCTCATGTGCAAGAGAGTGCTGAAGAAGCAGCAGCTCTACCCTGAGCCCCTCCCAGATGTTGGAGCTTCTCAGCTTATAGCAGCCTGAGTGGGGATGGGTGCGTAGCCACAAACAGCTTGATTTAGAATAAAACTGCTGAAATTGTTTCAATCATCCAGGAGGGGCTCAGAGTAGACCCGCTGCTCCTCCACATCAAGAGGAGCCAGTTGAGGTGGCTCGGGCATCTGGTTAGGATGCCTCCTGGACGCCTCCTTGGTGAGGTTTTCCGGGCACCTCAAACCTGGAGGTGACCTAAAGGTAGACCCATGACACGTTAGAGGGACTATGTCTCTCAGCTGGCCAGGGAACACCTTGGGCTTCCCCCGAAGGAGCTGTGGAAAGGGAAGTCTAGGCCTCTGCTTAGGCTACTAATCCTGCTACCCGACTCCGACTAAGCAGATGAAAATGGATGAATGGATGGAAATCGCTTCATGTGAGAGAGATTTAGTGTAAAGAACTTCCTGAACATGTTTTGTATAGATCATAGAACTATTACAACTTAAGAAAAAAAAGTCAGAACATGCAGCTCCTGTTTAGGGTAACCCAAACTTGAACAGCAAAATGGGACGGAGAGAATTTGCATGAGAGTTCAACTAAGGTTAGGACAAAGGCCTGGGGGGTGGGGGGTGGTTATATCTACAGCCTTAATGTCAGACTAAAATCACAAAACCAGGGAGCAACACAACTGTCTTGGATTTAAAGTCATCACATCATTTAATGATATACATTTACCCATGCTTCCTCTAATGAAAAAACAACATATATGGATTGTTGCTTTACTTTATCCACCCCAAATGACCTTGTGGAGCCAAAGGTAAATCACATCACACTTTCAATGGTGGAAAAATGAGGACGAGCATGACGAAAGTAGTCTATTGACATTACTTTGGAAGCACCTTCCCTTGAAATTACATAACACTAGATTTAGAACGATCATTCATCACCTCTTGAGTGTATACAACCTTTTTTATGAATTGAATGCTGTCAGAAACCACAAGAAATGTAGTTGAATAGGAAGAGAAAATCCAATAATGAAGGAGATGGAGGACACCTTCCCCCTCAAGTCTTGTTTTTTAATGAAACGGATGGCTGGATAGTCTTCTGCTCCTTCAGCACAATCATTCATCTACCGCTTCTTTTCACCTGAATCCATCTTTTTTCCCCTTATTAAAAGTTTCCATCGTTCAGCAATAGCAAAGCCCTCATTAGTTGCTTATGTCAATGCACTGTACTGATGATAAATAGCTGCTTAATCTTCAGGTCAATGCTGAAGTAATGCTTAGTGCTCCTTACAGAGCCAAGCAGAAAGCATGACCTCTGTGACAAAATTCCAAAACCGGACTTTCTTTCTACTTAGAAAATATCTTGATGCTTTGTGTTGTGGTTCAGGGATGCACTCAAGAAAACCAGTTTTGTGTTTTCTTTTTTCTCTGTTGGGTATAAAATATTGCTCAGTTGGAGAAATATGTTTTCAGAAACAACAACAAAAAGTAGCAATTCCAAGAATTTGTGTATTGACCTTTAGTTTGATGGAATTGTGAAACTTCTTTCTGAAAAAAATACTTATTTTTTTTAAGTCTATGCGATGAACTGAAGTACTTTTGCTATTAATTCAGTCTAGCATTACTTTTTTCCCCCTTTTTCACTACTTAAAATTTGGGGGGGGGGTGTTGTGTGTGAATAACTATATATTAAAACATGAGGCTCAATCAGGAATTGTGTTTTTTAACTTTTGGTAGCGGTATGTTGTAAGTCGTAGACAAAATTAGAAAATACCTAAGCATTTTCCCCATAGATGGAAGTAGTATCTTGATGAAATGGTTGGAGAAACTAGGGCCCTAGGGAGATCTATGACTCAGGTAGACTTTATCAAAAAAAACATGCAAAGCTCAGCTTTAGCATCCTTTAATACTGCCATGTGGGTATATATTACTGCTAAAAACACTACAAATGTGAATGAAAACTATTCTCTCTCAGTGTTTTGTTTTAGGAATTATATAAGTCCCTTATTGTGATGTCACAATAAGGGACAGTTGCATTGAACCCCCTTCTCACCTGTCAATGCTAGAGGAGCAGAGGCTCTACTCAGAGCACTTCTCAAATATTGGAGTTGGGAACAGATAGGAAGTGAGAAGTGAAACTACGAGGTACATTTGGAATATATATATATATGTGTATATATACACATATATATATATAAACATGTATACATATAAACATGTATACATATAAACACACATATAAACACACACACACACACACACACACACACACACACACATATATATATATATATATATATATATATATATATATTAAAGTCCCAAGTCATCATCACACAATGGTGAAATTACATCTCCGCATTTGACCCATCCCCATGGTGGGGAGCGGTGAGCTGCAGCTGTGCTCAGGAACTATTTTGTGGTTTAACCCCCCAATCCAACCCCTTAATGCTGAGTGTCAAGCGGGGAGGCATTGGGTCCCATTATTTCATGGTCTTTGGTATGACCCGACCGGGATTTGATCCCCGATCTCCCAGTCCCGGGGCGTACACTCTACCACTAGGCCACTGGAGCTAGAATAATAAAATATACATATAAACATATATATATATATATATATATAAACATCAGTTCACAGTGTATGATAGTTCACGTTATTTTTACAAGTATATTTTTAAACGTATCATGTCAACTTTTGGTCAAAGTTTACAAACTGTGCTGCTTTGTTACCAGGGAACAACTTGGGAGGAAATGAGTAATGAACCACTAATGGGTAGTTAACCAGTACCTACTTGTAAAAACAACCACCAGTCTTATTCACACATTTTTCTTCATAGATATTCTGGTTCACAATTAAAATTCCCAGACAAATCCTTGGAATTCAAAAGGCAAGGCAGCTTTATTTATAAAGCGCATTTCATACATATCTTACAAACAACATAAAGGTATTTCCTGAATCACTAGGATGATCCAGAACTGATTCTTGAAAATAAATAAATCATGAACTGGTTTTGTTTGTGCAGATGGAAACAAGTAATGCTTCTCAAGAATGAACCATTGTGTCACTTGCAGATAAAGCCTGACTAAAAACTTACAAATAAAAAGCAGTATGAACCATGTTGTAAATAAATTTAATTCGTTTATGTTAAGGTTAGCCTTAGAGATTATGTGATGTAGCATTTAGAGGGACATCACCTCTCTCCAGGAGAAGTAGATAATAGACTAGCCTAATTATCCCCAGTTATAAAGGAAGTAGAGCACTTTTTGTGCCTGTCGATGTTCTCACTGTAAATTGCTTATATGATTATCTCTGCAGTAATCTATTAGTTTGACTCCATTTTCCAATCTGCTTCATTATTTGGCTCGTTCTGTTTTCCAGTAAATGTACGTGCCTCTCTTACTGTCTATTTAACTACTAAACTGTCCATCATCTCATGTTTGTGCTTTGCTCTGCAGTTTCACTCCTTTATATGCAGTGAGTTATTGGCATACATAAGTAACACATAGTTGATGTGATGGTGGGCCATCCATCATCACATATTTAAGGGTGTAGATTCAGCTGCAAAGTATCTTCATCTTCCTCCTCTCCCTCTGCCCTTCTCTAAATGTTGTGTTGAAACAATGCATCCCTTAGCTTTTCTGTGTCAATTATTCCCATGTCCACCATAATTTGTCTGCTGGTTTTTGGTTTATATCACAGCTTATCCCATTTTACATACTCAGAAACTATCTTAATATGTTATCCTCAAAGGGCTAAAAGTGAGTTAAGCTCCTCAGCTTACTGCCATCTTTCCATCATGCCCTTCTTCTTGCACTGTTTGTATTCTGCTCACTGTTTTGCTGCAGGCTTGCTGACGCAGCACTCACCTGAAAGACCCACAGTCATACGCTGCTATTGCCACCAGAATTGCTGCTGTTCATGCAAAATGTCATCACATTCACATGTTTTGTTCTGTTATGCTTATTTTTTACTCTCAGTCACATGAGCAAATATAATAGTGTTTAATGAAACCAACTGAAATTACAGTAGTTGTCAATTATTTGACTATTCTTCCAATATTGAATCTAAGTAACTAACTGTGGCAACCGGTGCTAGCTTGCTTTTGGTCAGGTTAGCAGTGATCTAACAATTTTTTATTAATGCAGTTTGGCAAAATGGTAAATTTATGCAAATGTCACAAAGCAATGAACTAAAAAGGTGCAAAAACACTCAAATAATTAGTGTTGATTTTGGGATAGACATTTGGGATGGTACAGTTGTTGCCTTGCAGCAAGACGGCTGTGGGTTCAACACCCGGCTGGGACCTTCCTGTAAAGAACATTCATGTTGTCCCTGTGCATGGATGGGATTTCTTTGGGTGCTCTGGTTATTTATCATTTATCAAAACATACATGTAAAGTTAACAGCTTTTTGAAGATTTATTCCATTTTATTGCTATGATGCAATAAAAAATAAAGGACATGAATATTGAATCCAAATCCTCATAAATGAGACTGCCAGAGGTTGAAGCATCACCACAATTGTGAGATAAGCTGGGACAAAATCATTAGCACAACTTAATTTGGTTTGTGTGCGTGTGTGTGAGCGTGTGTGTGAGTGAATTTCTGTCTCTCTTTTATCTTCCACTAATATTCCACTGTATTCCACTGTGGAGGCCATGGACAGCTCCTTTAGTGGCAGACTGAGACATCCAAGATGTAAAACGGAACGCTACTGTAGGTCATTCATTCCCACTGCAGTGAGAGTGTAGAACTCCACAGTTCAACTGTTACTGGTATTATCCTGTTACATGCTAACATCAATGCTATATTCAGTATGTATTCAATACTTGTGCAGTACCAGATGTACATTAGTATGTCTGTGTCCCTTATGCTGCATATTTTTGGAAACTCAATTTTCTATTTTTTATTTGTTCTGATTGTTGAAGGTTACACTAATAATTTACTGTCTGTATTTACCTGTACTTTTGTTATTATTTTTCTTCTTCCTTTTAAGTGTATGTGCTGCTGTAACGAGTGAAATTCCCCACTGTGGGATTAATAAATTCTATTCTATTCTATTCTATTCTATTCTATTCTATTCTATTCTATTCTATTCTATTCTATTCTATTCTATTTTATTCTATTCTATTCTATTCTGTTTGTGCGGCTTGGGAATAAACCGCTGACCAGTCCAGGGTGCTGCTTCATTCCCGATAGTGCTGGAGACAGAGACCAGCTCTCTGCAAATGAACAAAAATAAACAATAAGATTAGAATGTGGCACTTAAAGTGAGCCTTAATATCAATAACGTCAGATCTGATGACTGTGACACAATAATAGGTTATTTTCTGCAGGAGAAAGCCCTGCAAAAGGGTAAAAACAGGACTCAAACTCAAGTCTGAACATTTGTTTGTTTATTGACATCATGATTTAGAAGCAGAGAAAACATTTCAAAATAAATTGTTTTTTTAGTCCCAAGAAAAAGATGAAAAAGAAAATAATGTAGGTGTTTTCTGTTTAGTTTCCATTCTCACATTTAGAAAGTCAAGAGAGAAAATATTTTTGACAAATGTAAAAAAAACAATAAGTATTTATTTTTTATATTTTGTTTACATTTTAGGACTCATCTATGTATTAAATACAGTTTTGCTTCTTTCAGAAAAAAATAAAAATTTGCATCATCAATTTTTTTCATCTGCTTTGAGATTAAAAATGTTTTTTTTGTTTTTACCAAATTTAAGCTAATTTTTCTTTACTGTATCGGTTTTCCATTTTCAACATTAAGACAAAATAATTGAACTGTTATCTTATTATAAAAAGATCACCAGTAAAAACATACTTTAACTTAATCTAAAGCAACTAAGCCGTTTGAATTCCATGTTTCTTAGTGTTCTCTAGCTCATCTTCTCTGAGCAATCAACAATCACGCAGCATCAGGTCTTAATTAATCACATGCTCTAAAATGATTTTCTTGTGCGGTGTGTGTGTGTGTGTATTCATTTACACGTGTTAGTGAGCGTACTTGTATGGCGTCATCCAGATGAGCTCGACTCTGGCTTTAGTCAGAGATTGAATGAGTCACATTTGCACTTAGAGTTTTCTCATTAAGCTTACGAAACCACTTGGTTTTACAGAAGTCATTTAGCACAATAAGGAGATCTGTGACAAACAAAGCACCATCCAGCATAATGGGTAATTAATGTCTCATTCTGAAGAGGGAATTCGAATGGCATGAATGAGCGTTCATTTGAGAGGCTCTAGGTCTGGAAAATAATTCATTTCCACTGAACTATCTTCATTAATCTTGAGAATGCACCACTGTAGGAAAAAAGATGTGCTTCAATGACGCCGGATCTTTATCAAGCAGGGTGCGCTCTTTATTTAATCTGTTTTAGTAAAATGGATTGACACTGGCAGTGTGGCACAAAAGCAAAATAAAAATATGTTCAACAAGCTTCCATAACTATGATAAATGAAGCAGAAATTTATTTCTACTAGGATCAGGATTTGCTGGAGTTCAAGCAGCTTTTTCATAAATAATTTAAATGTTAATGACTTGAAAGGTGGATATAAAAAATGCTTTTTAAAATATATTTCATCCCTGATGACACCAACCAGCTTTGAAAACTGATCAAATAATCATCACAAAGCTTCCTAAAAGATAGCAAACATATTTCCATATTAGACCATGATAACCTGAGTAAATGCCTAATGCAGTTTTCAAAATGTGTTTTCATTTATTTAGGGGAAGAATACTATCCAAACTAACCTGAACTTGGTGTCAACAACTGGTAACGAGTCTCTCATCTTACTAAGGAGATATTCTGGTCCACTCTTTTTTGAGCAGTTGTTTATATGCATCAAAATTTGAGAGTTTTTCAAGCATAAACAGCCTGTTTAAGGAAAAACGTCAGATATTCTTTGGGTTTTCTAGTAGGAAGCAGAATTCCCTCAATTACAGCAATTCGTCCAGGTCCTGAAACAGCAAAGCAGACCATCACACCTCCACCACCATGTTTGACTGTTGGTATGATGTTTTTTTATGAGGTGAAGAGTTAGTTTGATTCCAGAAAAGTTAGTTTTACTCCAGATGTAACAGCGCACACAGCTTCCCAAAAAACTCGTTTTTGTCTCAACAGTTCACACGTTTTCCTCAAAGGTTTTGATACCTTCAAAATTTATTTTGGAAAATTTTAGAAGGGCCTTCGAGTTCCTTTTGACCAGCAGAGGTTTTAACTTTGTGACTCTTAAATGGATACTATTTTTGCTCCATCTATTTCTTATTGCTGTATCATAGCCTCTTACCTGTTTATTAGGGCCAGATGAAGTTATGGGTTCATTTTGAAGAAAGGGGCATGATGTGCTGCTTTTTGAGATTTCTTAGCCCAACTCATGTTAACACACAGGCTTTGTTGAAGGAATTTCCCAATCCTATAAATATAGCAGTACATTAAGCCTGGATTTAAATAGTGAAACCATACTCAGCTTTTCAAACAATGGGGTTATCACAGTTAAACAACCTTAAGCTGAGCACCAGCAAGACTGAGGAAGTCATAGTGGACTACAGGAGATCCAAGAAAAGTAGTAGTAGTAGTAGTAGTAGTAGTAGTAGTAGAGGTAGTAGTAGTAGTAGTAGTAGTAGTAGTAGTAGTAGTAGTAGTAGTAGTAGTAATACAAGTAGAGTGTATGGACAACATCAGATTCTTGGCATTAAATTCACCTCGGAGCTCACCCAGTCAGTAAACGCCTCTTTTCTGCTCAATAATTTCTACAGAGCCAATATTGAGAGCATCCTCTGCCTCACTGACTGTGTGGTATGGCAGCTGCACAGTATAGAACACAAAGGGCTTGGCCCGTAAGGTGAAAACTGCCTACCCACTAAATGGCTTGTAATCCACTAGTTTCTCCAAACACCACCAGCAGGTAAGGCAGGTTAAGTGTCTTGCTGCCAGAGACTGAGCGGCAGCCACCGTCGTCCCGACCCCACTACCAGATCTGGACTCAGTATACGCTGGCAGACTGCAAAGGAAGGCCAGTTGTATTGCTGCTGATCTCTCTCACCCAGGTCATGAACTGTTTATACTGCTACTGCCCACAAAACGTTTCTGGTTTTCAAAGACTACGACCATAAGGCTGAGGGACAACTGTGAAGCCCCCCTTTTCACCCATCCCCTCTGTTCCCCCTCTGCCACCATGCAGACACACTCACATATTCCTGGACCCCTGCACTCACAGTCATACCCAATCACTGCACCTCAATGACTGCAAAAGTCTGTGCTTAATATTCACACTGTTACATACTCATGCTGCTGTTGATTTTTCACACTCAATCATCCCTGCGCAAAAACTACCAAGTGCAATATCAACAACCTGTACAATCAATGTATTTTTTTACTCTTTTTTATTTAGCCCTTTCAGTTTTATTTTTCATTATCAGTGAGGGCACCACTGCAATTTCTTTGTGTTCTTGCAACATGAATAAAATCAATAACAACAATAAAAAATCTTATCACAGTTTTAGAT
This sequence comes from Aphyosemion australe, assembly GCA_006937985.1. Taxonomy (NCBI): domain Eukaryota; kingdom Metazoa; phylum Chordata; class Actinopteri; order Cyprinodontiformes; family Nothobranchiidae; genus Aphyosemion; species Aphyosemion australe. The sequence goes on from SSNS01000008.1 coordinate 3,596,106, forward strand.
GGCTTTTTATGAAAAATTGGGAAACTGCATTTGAATAGAATAGACTTTATTGATCCCACAGTGGGGAAATTCACTTGTCACAGCAGCACCAAACACTCAAAGGGTAATTAGAGGAGAAATAAAAACAAGGATACATGTATATACATATATGCAGTAATCTAGTATTGTAATCTTCGATCAATAAAAATCCACAAATAAAAAGATGAAAACAAACTTGGGTACCAACACTTGTTTACCAATCTGAAATGTTTGCATGAAACAAAATTGCAAAAAACAAAGTAAAATGTATTAGAAGGAAATACTTTTTCACAGCACTTTATTTCCTTATTCCACTTCCAAGTGGTTTAGTAAATTTTCTTGATGATGAATTACTGTGAGTATTCTTTACCCTAGCACCACTCAGTTGATCTGCTGTGAGAAACCTTGGAGTTGTTTTTTTTAACTCCTTTAAATTCGACACACAAATCAGCTCAGCTGTTAAAGCAACTTTCTTTTGGCTCGGACGCTTAACTAAAGTAAAGACTTGCTTCTTTCCCAACAACTTTGAAAAACTCATCCTTGCTTTCATCCCAACAGCCGTGATAATTGCAAATCCTTACATAAGGGTTTAGATCAACCCTTCCTCCACCATAATGTACTGGATCTTTTTTTGGGCTGGGTGTGTAAAGTTGAGGGCTTCTAGGGGAGCCCATCACCGTTTCAGAGGAGCCGGACTCCCTTTAGCTCCCCGTAATTCGAACCCTGGTTCAGGCTGGCTTTTGTGTGACCTTCTGTTGATTATTCCTCACTACTTCCTCTTCACGATACTGTTTCTTCCAATTCTGTCTTTCCCAGGATCCTGTATTACATTTTCTTATTCATTTTTTTCTTGTCATTATTTAATTAAAAAATTTAAATTTTCCCCATTTTTTATTACAATATTTTTAAAATCACTTTATTTTTACATTTTTTTGTTCTTGTGAAACACCTTGTGATCTTTTAAAAATATGTTTATTCTTCTAAATCCAAATGAAAGAGTAGAGGTGATTGTGATTTGCAGTTGCTGTACCAAACCTCTGGAGCAACTTACCTGAACCTTAATCATTTAAAAAATTCTTGAAGACCCAATTGTACTCTCTGCCAAATTAAATATATATTTCCCCCCTCTTCTTTTTTATGTCTGCTAATTGACACTTCTTACCAATGCTGTTGACTTTCTCATATCTGAAGATAAATTGGTTCCCTAATTTATTCAAGGATTTTAATTTTCTTAATTGCCAGTCTCTGATGGAGACAGAAAACTGACAGATAAGAAAAATGTGTTTTCACCCCTTTACTTTAATTTCTATCTTCGGAGCCTGACAGTGGCAGAGGTTAATGACTTACATGTCATTTCCATCATGGTTGTTCATTTAAACATTCACTTTGTAACTAATATGAAAAGGAACATTTTGAAAAATACAATCATTTCTGTGCCTGTGAGATTTATAATTTTCTGTTTCATTTCCACAACTCAAAACCTCAAACCTTCAGCACATCTTAAGAAAATTACCCACCCATTTTATCTTAACCTCCTCAATTTAAAATCATGGTGCATTTGCTCTATAATTAATATATGGAGTCAAATCTCTTCCTCGCAAATGTAGTTTTTTTAGCTATATATTTTGATCAGCAGTAATGTAGTTTTGAAAACCTTTAAGTGTCTACTAGTGCTTTGCCTTTTTCACATCAAAAATTCAAAATATATTATTTATTCTATTTATTTCACCCTTTGTAGATTACTTTCACAAATGTCCAAAGTACTTCTGGTCTCAAAGGAGACATTTTTTTTAAGTTAAAATGGTTCTTTGGTTGATACAAAACATAATCATAAAAATATTTGCAAAAAATCCCTCTCACTTAAGCTCTGTTCTTCACATTTTCAGTACCTTCCTGAATGAGCCGTTTCAGGGCTCTGTCACTTTAAGGAAGTCAAACTGTTGCTGGCCATGCCCACCCCTGATAGGCTGGGCCTTTATATTTTGCTTAAAGAGTGAGTCACACCTTTGGCGGAGACTTAATTCACCCACACTTCCTGAAAAATGTGCCTAAAGGAGGCATCGCCTGGTGGACCAAGAGAGCTGCACGGAGGCAGTGATTGACAGCACCCCCCTTACCCCCCCTGCATTCTCTTGGAGTTTCTCAGTTGGAAAAACGAGTCGTTAACAAGCGTGCACACACAAGCACGTGCACACAAGCACACACACAGCAGACTCATCGCCCAGGAGAACAAGCAGACAGAAACTGCAGCAGGCTGGAGGATTTCTGGTACACCACGATCACTAGAAGAAAGGAGGGAGGAGGAAGTTTTTTTAAGGAGGCGAGCGGCTCTGAGCCTTAACGTGTCATATCGGCAGGTGAGTGGCCGAACCAGCTGGAGGTGTGGCTGAGACTCAGCTGGAGCCCAGAGCAGCGCAGCCACGTAGTACGGTACAGACGTCACCCTGCACCTCTATAGCCATCAGCTGTGGCTGATTCTAAATCAGTGTGGAGCAGAGTTTTAACCTGAAGATGGAGATATAATTACGGTTTGGGGCTGAATTATTAAATTTTAAGTAAGTAAGCTGCATTAAACTGCCAAAATAATGTTTACACATGTCTACAGCACTATTAGACACTCATCTATACAGGTTATCAGCAAAACATGTTGATTTAGGTGTTACTTGCACATTAATAACTTTATTAAGTTGGGCCTGGACTTTTATCACTGTATAACACCTTTGAGACCCAACTGTATGCTTCATGAGTCCGCCCTCTGTTTTTCCAACCCCATTGTCACCCCCCACCCCGTGATTATTTTGTGTACATATTACTAATATGTTTTGTTATGTTTTTTTATGAGTTTACTACAGTCTATTTTATGTGTTTTTATGCTACCATAGTGAGAGCACCTCATTTTGTTGTAGCAACTGCTCAATGACAATAAAGCCTCATTTATTCCTCGGGGGGCCCTGTGTGTGTGTGTGTGTGCATGTGGGTACTTCGGGAGTATGAGATATCGGGCTGTATGTATGGGAGTATGGGGCCTGCCTTGAAGTGTTTTGCACACATGGAAAGTTTTGCCAGTTGTTTCTTTGAGCTCTAGTCTGGTCCAGTTTGCTCTGTTCTGCTTCCCGTCGTGTCTTCATTCGTCCAGTCATCTTTTTCCATTAGAGAGTGAAGTCAGGTCGGGTGGGTAGCAGCTTAAAAGCAAACTTCTCCCCCCCAGTCGGCAAGCTCTGCCCAGCGAATCCTAAGGCATTCCCATGCCAGCTGAGAAACATAGTCCCTCTAGTGTATCCTCTCTCCCTCTTGGTAAACAAAGATGTCGACTCTGTGGATGACACAGAGACATTTTGAAAAAGCTTGTTTTAGGCATATAATTCCAACCCCATAACCTGACAGAAAATGGATTGAATCTTTATTTTTAATGTTTGGAGTGTTTATCTAGCAGGAGAAACCCATATGGCAGCAAAAAAAGATGAAAATAGTCAGATTTTCATAACAGATCCAATTTCAGGCATCCAGATGGAGTATCAGGATCAGTACCTTCATCAAAAACCTGCCATGTCCACTCCACTGACACATTCATGTCTGCTGCTCTCTGCTGGAGGATTTACTCATAGCACAGGCCATTTGTATTTCTTCATTAGTGTTATATTGTTATATAAATACATAAAACAATAAATAGTTTAGATTTTGTTACTGTTATTATTTCATAGCTACTTCAGGCTTTAAAAGGTCATTTGTACACATTTTACTGAATGCATCATTCATTAATGAAACTAGAATGAAAACATGTTTTAAATGGTCTCAGGGAAACAATCAGAAATCTGAGTGTGTGTTTGGAAAATACTTGTGTTTAAACGTGTTTAAAACATTTAAAAGTACTTTTTTCCACCAAGCATTGAGATAGTGTGACAATACAGACTTTTTAAAATGTATTTAATTAGAATTATTTATATTTCAAAACATATTCTCAAGCTTTGCCACCCATCAAGGTGACTGCTACCTAATATTTTCTGCTTCTGACTTTTCCTGCTTTATATGAACCTTGACAGCAACCAACACCCCCTGTGAAAGCAGGTGTTCCTCATCCCAATGTCAGTAAGCCATTTCAGAATCCCTGCTTAACCTGTAATGTTTGCAGTGTATTTGCATCTCATTGAGATATATCAGTCACTCCCATCACCGGTGTCCCCTGTATGCCCCCACTTTGCCTTCTGATTTGGTGAGAATCTCTGGATAATATCTGCCATCTGGAGTTGGATCTATTCATCATTTCCCCACCAGGTTGTGAAAATCCAGCTGCATCCTGCCCCATCTGCAGATGTCAATGCCTCACTGAGAAAGGAATCGAATTTTTGCTCACCCTGGACGTCTTCCAGTGTAGAAACATGACAAACAACCTGGAAGCCTGATCTGTATTCAACCTGGAGGAGTTAGCTCTCCAGTAGCAGCTAGGGGGATGTGAGCGTCTCACAAAGTTCATCATCAGTCATTACCATTTTGTTCTCTAACACTTTCTGGCACTTTATGACAATGTGGATATAACAGAACTAAAAATCCCAAAGCTCAAAATGATTCTGTACAAGTGAAAGTTGTGTTTGTCTATACACAACTTTAGCTCGTTAAAAATTATTCTCTTCTGTCTTTTAGTATTTTCAAGAGAAACGCCACTCATTGTCCATTAAATACTTTTTTATGACGGTTAATACATTTTTATTTCCAGAGTTGTTTTTTTGTCCAGTTTCTTAATATTGATCAATTTTGTTTAATCTGGTAGGGATCCAGACGTGTAACAACTCCAGCTGTTTTCTAGGATTCCAGCAAGACGCCCATGTTAAATACGGTAAATTTTCATTAATCCAAAACTAAATGCATTAACAAAAAAAAGTACAATTATTGTTTTCATTGAAATACTAAATGCTTTACTAACATTCACCCTATTAGCCAAATTTCTACAAACAGTTTACCAGTTTTCCTGCTTGTGTTATTGTCTCACAAGGTTCCACTTTCTTCTGTACAGAACAATCAGGTAGCTTCATCTGATGTCTGATAGGACCCCATGAGGGTGATTTTGTTTAATTAATTCATGCTATCAAGCCAAATTTTACCTGTTGCTTCATGTTTCTAATGAGAGAATTGATTCTGAGTGAGCTCAAAGAAAAGTCGAAACACAAAGAAATATACCGCACCGTGTTAAAGCCAAAAGCTGTTTGTGTGTGAATTTATGAGTACTGCAAAACCTGATTTCCAAGATTTATTTCTAGCAAATAAATTAAAATTTAGATTATTTTGCTAGTTTTAAAAATTCTAGCTAAGCAATTTTTTTTAAAATCATATTTAAAAATATTTACCTCATTTTAAGCAATGCTATTTTTTCTAGAGAAGAATTTATTCTTTTTAGACTAAAATTAAGACAAAATGTCTAAAAATGAGACTTTTTAAAAACTTTCTTAGAAATCAGTTTTTGCAGTGTGGCGCTAAATCTGATTATAGGTGAGTATTTGTGCACAATATTATCTATTTCTAGCACTTTTGAATTCAGCCCCCTTGGCAAGGTCAAAATAACAATTAATAATAGTGGAGTGAATTTATATAGCGCATTTCTCAGCACTCAAAGCGCTTCCATTATTCACGCACTCTCACATACACACAATGCCGATGATGGTAAGCTACTATGTAGCCACAGCCGCTCTGATTTATAGGTTTAATATTTTTTATTAACTTTCTATAGGGGTCAGTCTAAATGCATACTGCTTGAAAAATAACCTGTTGGTACTTAAAAAGGTGGAATTAGATTCCTGTGTTTTTATTTTTATTTTTTAGAAAAGTGCAATTTTATTTAATTATTTGTTTGTTAATTTTTCCTTTAGGGTGGCAAATATGTGTGGCATACTCTGGTAACAATACAATAAAGATAATAATTTTCTGTACGATATTACAGTTTATGTTTATGAAAATATTTCTATGATTAAAATCATTTTAATGAGCGCAACACTTAAAAACAATTGTTTTCACTTATTGAACATTTGTAATAATTATTTAATTATCAAACCTCTACCTCTCTGAAGATGTCACATGCAGACAAAACTTTCAGTTATCTTTTTTTGTCTTTAGGTAGAAATGTAATCTTGGTTTTAATCTGTTACAACTGCAGCTTCTCACAAAATCTATTTTTCCAACATCAGCGGTCACTCCGTGCCCCCTTTTAGAGCAGTAAGTGCAAAGACTAGATAATACAAAAAATAATTCTATCAAAACAATCTGCACATTGCTGCATTCTGGCTTTTTAGCAAGCAGGTCCTCCAAAAGTCTGTGAAAGCTTTTCTTTGTGGATCCTAGTAAGTTCAGAGAAAATGTGACCTCCTCATTTTCTTGAAGATGTTTTAGTTTTCATCTGAGGAGCTTTGACATATTTTCCCTGACCCCATTAGGATCATCGTGCCCAGGATGACTGAGAACCTTCACTTCTCTATGTGGAGTGTGCAAGGTGACTCCAACGAGCTATTAGCAGAAAACTTGGCTCAGAGTAGATGATCAACTAAAGAGTGGTGCATCTGTTAGATCTAGAAGATTGTTTTCCTTCAAAGATGTGACTTTTACATTCTGTTCACATTCTGGAGACAGTTTGAGGAGTTGCCAAATCCTTCTGTTTTGTCCTCTACTTGTCTGTTTCTTATTTAAGGATAATTTACATATGATACTACCCCCTGGACAGAAAAACAATATGAATGTAATGTTTTCCCACATTTGATCAATTTTCAGAATAGGAAATGTGCAGAATGTGTCACGTGTTCATTTTACACCTTTGAAAATGTGACATTTGAAAACCTTAGGTTAATCAGCTTTTTTATTCATTGTATCTTTACAGAAAAATCCAAACACAACGTTTTTTAAAACCTTCAGAAAGGGGAAATTTCAATAACAATAAAAAAAACTGAACACTTCCTTTCCAATACAAAAACTCTTTTAAAAAAAGGTTAGGGAAGCTTACCAATTTTGCACAATATTCTGTATTTTAAGCATATATTTGAAAAGCTTTCTTTTCTTGTAATTATATTAAACTGTTATTTACTCTTTATGGATTTGATTTAAATAGAGAATGCAGCTTGAGTCTGTCTAAACACAAAATGACATTTACAAAGAACAGCTATATTTTCAGCCAGGTGTATCATTGTTTAGCAGCAGTGCCATTGAAATAATAATTATTATATAATAATTTTTTTGTCTTTTCAGAAACAAAAAAGGTTGAATTTTAGCTAATCCAGCAACTTTTTTTATTTTTTAACAACTACGTATTCATGTCCTGCTGAGATGGCAGTAACATTGGATCATTTTATGATTCAATGAATTAACGTGCTCTTTGGTCTTTCACGGCTCAATTCATTTCTTTTTTAGTTCCAGCAGCTATATTGTACATACCAAACGGCATTAGTAACATTTGACAAGGGAATTTAGGATTAAATCTTAAAAAAAGTAGTCTTTTTACACTTTTATTTTTGTAAAACATCTGTCCTATTAAAATAAATCAAAGACTTTGGTAACACTTTACAATAAGCGTGTCACGCTGAGAGGAAGGTTGGACCCAAAAATGCAGTAATCCAAATAGCAGCACAGAGAGAGGGAATCGGTGTAAAACCCAAAAAGTCCTTTATTAGGGACAAAGACTTAAAGAGGACCTAGGACCTAGAAACATTTTCCTTGTTGTTGTTGAATAAAGACAGCTTGGGTGGTCAAAAGCAGGATGCCAAAAGGTCAAAGCCGTGTGTGACCTACTTTATATGTAAATTAGAAAATTGAAAAAGGTGAGAGAAAAGCCTCCTGTCTGAGAAAGCCTTCCTTAACACGTCATAAGGGGGAGCCCTTCCTCCTCAAACCTGCATGTCTCCAGTGTCCAGGGAGCAGGTGTGTTGATGGTGCTTACTGAAGGGAGACAGGTGAGACCAATAAAACTAAATGGAAAGACAAAACTAAACCAGATTAAAATGGAATACACAAACTAAGATTAAACCAGAAAGTGAAACTAGAAAGCTGGAACAAATTCTAAGACTAACTTGGGATAACTAAATTGATAAACCTGTAGAACAAAAAACAAACAGGACGGCTGGGGAATGAGACTGAGAACTGAAGATAAATGAATTAATTAACCTTAAGCTACAAAACTAAAGACACTGGAGGGCTGGGGAGAAAACAAATACCTAATTCAAATGAATGACAACTGAGACACTGAAATAATAAACTAGACACTAAGATAATCAAATGGACAGGAACCAAAGGCAAAGGGACTCAAATGATACAGCAGGTGAGGACACATGAGGGAAAACAGGAGACTGGGACACAGAACATGACAAGGCGTCCCTTTATTAACATTACACAGCGCATTATCAAGCATTAATAAAGTATTAACAACTGCTTCAAATAATTAAGTAATTATTAATATTAAATATTAAGTAATGCATTACTAAGCAGACAGTTATAATAACGTGACAATATTGAGAACGTTAATAAAGGGACCTTATTGTAAAGTGTTACCAAGACCTTTTCTGTCTGTCACAACACAGTTTAAAATAATAGCATCAATATAGTAGATCAACTAAAACCTCTCAAATTTGAAGTGGAATCCTATTTTCTTTCAGTTGGCCATAACATCACTATATATTTTTTCCGAATGTTAGATTGACATCCCCTTACTGCAGCAGATGTTTAACTATTATATAAAAAGAAGAAATATAAAGTTAAGAATCTATCACACACCTACATTATCAGCAGATGCATTACTTGCTTTACTAGTCAGCTTTTTTTCTCCATCAGCAAGATGACAGCATCATTTCTAAGGAAATAAGCCCGTGAGTGATTTACAGCTGCATTAAAATTTGCCCTTGAAGAGACTGGTAGGTAATCTCACCAGATCGCCATGTCACACTTAAGTGAGTTCATTCTCCAACAACAACATCTGCCAGAATCGTTAAAGCATCATAATGCTGAAAGTGAGGGTATGAACACCAGCCATCCATGTAAAAGCACACAAACAAGAAGGAATGTATTCCTGGAGTAAAACATGTTTTCAACAGCTGTGACCCAATACTGCTGCTTCAACATGCAATGTTACTAACAAAGACAGATTGAAAACTATATTTTTATAGAGTTACTGACAGTTTGGAGCACATTAAGGATGCACTTCAGAAAAATGGACTGGTTGGACTTTACATAAGTCCTTATTGGCAATGATCAAACCGTTTAGCAGGTAAATAAGCAACATTAGAGCTGAATTAAGATATCCCTTTCAGGGCTAACCTGTGGGTCGGTGCTCAAGTAAGCTAACCGAGATAACAAGCAGGATTTTTCTGACTATTAGGAAAAAAGTTGATGATCAGCTACAATTTCATTTAATTGTATTTTCAAAAATAAAGCACTTCAGTCATTAGTTCTTGTAAAGGCTGGAGGGATCTTAGATCCAATGCAATTAGGCTTTGAGATGGATATTAAAACGGTGGAGATGAGGTAAAAGTCAAAGAAAAGTCATCATTTAGCCTGACGGCCTGTCACTTTTTAAGTGATTTCTGGGAATTGCATTAAGAAAAGCTTCAGACTTTTTCTGCTCATTGGCTGCACTGAACAGCTAATTGTTAACCTTGGCGAGAACATGTCTGGCTTTCTCCCCTTATGGGCAGTTAAGTCTGACTGCAAAAAGCTTGGCAAATATTCTACCTACTTCAAATTATAAGACATAAATAAAATGACCAGAAAAATAACTTCAGACTGCATGAGCAATGCACTCCTCAAAAAGTGTTTGGAATTGTTTTTTTAGTAAATAATTATTGCCAACTTGTTTACTTAATTACTTTGAAAAGCCTCATCAGCAGGGCCGGTGCTAGCCATTTGGGTGCCCTGAGCACAAATGCTCTGTTTGGATTTTTTTAGGAAGAACTTGTTAAAACCAGAAAATCATCTAACTCTTCAGAACTTCTTCACATTAGGTTTTATATTTTAGATTAACAAACTTTCGCACTGCTGTTTTATCTATCTATCTATCTATCTATCTATCTATCTATCTATCTATCTATCTATCTATCTATCTATCTATCTATCTATCTATCTATCTATCTATCTATCTATCTATCTATCTATCTATCTATCTATCTATCTATCAACAGTTAGGAGTTACAGCTACATGTCACAAATGTCACAGGAACTTTTATTTATAATTCATATAAAATAATTTTAATTCCATCTAGGTGTGGGCAATATCATGCCATTCACAATATAACCAGTAATTATTTTTTGCCCCCCCAAAAAAATCATGTTAAACATAATGTAATTGTATCCACTACACAGAGGACTATGTTCATGTGGGTCATCAGCAAAATTATGAAAGCAAACATGGCTGGAATCTTAGTTTTAATTCATAGCAGCCAGTAAGGAAAAATGCGTTTGAGAAATTTTGGCCTCTCCAGGCTTCCATACATTTAACCTGGTTATGCGGAGAAGGGGTTTAGCTTGTCCCTGCACATAAACAGCAAAAACACACCGGTGAAGCGGGGAATTAAAACGTCCAAGTCGGATGGCGACGCAGCTGCATAAAAGCATGTCATTTTGGCGAAGCGCAGGTCAGGGCACGGCTCTGGGACAGAGAACCGAGCCTGCCCATCAGCAGCGGGTGAAGCACCCCGCTCCCCCGGTCTCACAGCCAGAGCTGGTGCGACAGAGGCACATCAACTTGAATTAAACAGATCAGATGGGATTCTGTGTGTGAAATAACGCCAGTTAAATGGCCCTCTCTGTGTTCTTTGTATGCATGGTGTCCAGTAGCTGATATTATAATTAATATAGTGTTTTTTTTTTCATAAACCTGATTGCTTGGTGACCCCATGGCCACTCAGGGCCCTACGCACTGTGCGTGACGCACGTTTAGGGAGCGCCGGCGCTGCTCATCAGTCACATTGACCAAGAGGTACAACTTAGGATAGTGCATCTCTGAACCAGGCCTTGTTGAAGCTCAAACCAATGTGGTGGTGGTATTGGTCACTCAACAAGTACCCCGCAGATGTTCAGTTGAGTTAGGCTTCCTTCACACTGGAGCCATCAGCGTCGTGGAATGGTTTACTCACGTGCTTTGCTGCATGTCAATCCACACCGGGAGAGTTTCAGCCACGGTGCGGCTTCTCCACCATCCTCCTTGCTGGACTCGCGAAATCACAAAATCCCTCGAGACTTCAAAGGTCACGGTTTGTTTGTGCCATCCATCATTAAAAAATAATAAGAAAAAGGAAATCACTTGATATCGCTGTTTGATGTCATATATAATGTTGTTTCTCCAGGATTAAAGCCATGAAAAACACACCGCTGCACTTCTCAAAAGATACAGGGAGTAAATAAGCCGTGAGGTCAAATGTAGACGTAATCTACATAGCTATGAAATTGCATCGCTGCAATAGTCTTTTATCTTGAAAATTACCAGACATTTTACACTGAAAATGCATGTGATTTCCTGTCTAGCCCTATGTTAACTGTGGAAATTGACGTGTCTCAGAAGCGGCTCGCGGCAAAAATAGAACCCGATCTTATCAACGCAGCATGCCGCTTCTGGGACGAGCCTTAAAATGTTCGCGCCACGGCCGGTTTGGATCAACCTCATAGACTATAATGTATCCGCTTTTTATTTTATTGGCCACTTATTGTGCTGTTCTTGGCAGCTTTATAGGCACAAAGAGTGGCTATGTGCTTTTTGTTACCTTCTTTTGATCCAAAAACTTTCTGTGGTACCGTTATTAACTGTAATTCTGTAGAGGAAAGCCTAAGGGTGAGAACTGTTCTTTGGAGAATTGTCTTCCTAGGACTTCCTCTTTGTGGTCTGTCTTTCACGGGACTTCACAAGGCGAGACTTTACCATTCTCATGGAACTTGTTTCTGTATTTGAAAATTGCACCAAATAATATGACCAGTCAGCATATCAGAACACTATCTTGCAGTTGTCCTATTGCACTGGCGTCATCTTGAAGGGACAAATGGGGAATGTCTGGAGTATATACAAACCCAAAGTTGCAGGTCTGAAGCACACAAGTGGTGTGAAATAGGTGGCATTCAGGTTCAAGTCATTCCCCTGTGACTAACACACACCTAGCAGCACTTAAAGCTCAAAACAAGAGTGAACATCAGGAGGTATGACAGGACTTTGAGTGTGCTATACTCACACACTTAGCTAGGTTGCTCATTTCACCGACACTTGAATGGTGAATCAAAGTGCGCTGATGGGATTGTACACGAGATATGTTATTGTACGCATTATTTGATAGCTATTTAAAAATGTCAAGACTGGAAAAAAAGCACTTTAAAAAAGGGCTCAGGATTAATTTGCAGCTGAGGTTCAGCAGTGGGAAGGCTGCTCTCAGGGTTCGGAAGGCGTCTCAGTAACCACCCTAAATTAAGCTAGTATCACACCCACAGCAACAACGGTGCCGCAACCCAAAGCAGGAAGAATAATACACCACACAACACCAGGAAGAGACCCCGCCACAGACAATTACAAGCCACAGCCACAGCTGTAAACTCTAGGCTGCTGAAAGGACAAACAACAGTTAGTGGGATATTAAAAAGCTTCTTGTGGAAGTTGACGATGATTAAAACTCACTGGAGAACAACAGCTTCAGGCTAGAGGCTCCTGCTTGTGGTGAAACAACTAAACCGAAACACAATTCACCTACTTGGATTAACACAATGCACAAGACACATGAGTAAAATCTATTTTCCAACATTTTTCAAAGGGAAACGTGATCTCTACAGAATAAATTGTGTATAAATGGTTTCCCCTAACAATGAGGCATGGATTTAAAATTGTAAACAGGTCAGTTTACCTTTACAGTCTAATTGAAACAGACCAGCAAATGGACACAGACATTAAATCAACAAGTGTTCAGCTGCTGTTTGATAAAATCTATCTAATTAAAGGTAGACTTCCAGACTTGCAAAACATTTCACAACCATGGGGTCAGTGCTGTAAAAACATTTTTATCCTCCTGTCTTAAAACGAGCCTGGACTAGCCGTCTTTGACCAAATGATCTCATACTTCCAACAATGCTAATCAGACAGGATAACAATGCAAAGAATAAACCAGCAACAAAAAAGCAACAAAAACAAGGCAAATCAAAAGTTAAGCAGAAACACTTCTGCAGCTTGTACAGGAGTAGAACATGATTGGCAAAAATTGAACCAGGCAACACTTTATGATACTAAAGTCAAGCAGCATTAGCATTAGACTATCTTCTATTGTTTACTGACAAACCGTATATATCTGAAGTTGTGGGATGACCCTGGTCTAAAACACAGAAGTACCTCTAAATAGGATATTGTGGCTTTACATTAGAAGCAGGAGGAAAAGCTTGTTTTACCTATATACTTGTCTGTGACTCTACCCAAAAAAAAGGTATTTACAAGCACAGAGTCCTCTCATGCACACATATTTTTCATAGAATATGTATACTTTACTTCTTTAATTTAGAAACTGAGACATAGTTTCAGTTTTCCCCTAAAGTTTTAAAGTATGTTGTATTATGGCACACCACAAACAGTTTGTTAGAATACAACTTTTTCTTGAGTTTATTAATTGCCATTAGTCATAGCCATATTTCCCAGTATCTTTCTTTCAACCACAAACATTTAATTATGTTTTGTTCTTCAGCGACGCTTCCTTTTAATGCTTCAGCAGCATGTTTTTTTCCCACTTAACTTTTCACTCCCTTTTGAGCTGAAAGCAGCCATGTTTTGCACAGTTGTTATCTCAAAGGAGCCTTTCAAAGAATGCATTAGGAGTGTGACATATGCTCCTTGTTTTCAGCTAAGTGAGTTCAAAACGATAATAATTCAGGTCAACCAGGATTGGCTGTTTGCAGCGTGAAGCCTAATTATCATAAAGCGTTTAAATGCTGAATGTGTTTCAGAGTGAGATTTAACAAGCTGATGAGGAGGAACAGACACGACCTGACCTCAGTATTACAATCCATCAGAAATGGATTAGCCGTGTGTGCGTGTGTGTGTGTGTTAAACAGAATGTGGTCTTGAAGAGCAGCCATAAAAATCAGCTGGAAGTCAGCCCAAAAATAAAGTGCAAAACAATGAGGCCCATATTTGTCTGCTTTGTACTTCCTCTCTCTCTCTCTGCCTTTGTAGCCCCTTTTACGCCATTATTGTTCCTTAACAGCATAAAAAGCAAATGGCCTTGCTCTGCCGCTGCTTCTCGCCTTTGTTCATTCATATGAACACGACTACTTAAGAGACAACGCACCACCTTATTAGTGCGCATTTTTCAAATATTTAGCCACTGTTGCATAATCAAAGGAGTGACAATGACGTCAATGAGAAGTGGGCTGCTAGTTGTCACTTCAGCTGTAGGCATTCCTCCCCTTTCTGTCAGAGGCCACACAAATTAATTCACAGATTTTGCCTCTAAATAAAAAGGCTACAGTTGCCTAATGATGCCAAAAGGGCAAAACAGTCTAAATATGAACTGGAAATACGTGTGTTGCTGCAGTGAGTCATCCAGAGAGGTCTATGTGCAAAATAAAGGGATCCACTGATCAATGAATATCAGTTGATTTTTATCTGCAGTTTTCATTGAATTTGGATTTCATCTGTGTGTTATTAGTCTTGTTTTAATATTATGTACATTTAACTATATTTCAAAAACTTATTTCAATATCATGCACTTTGAAATTTTGAAATAAATAGTAATATGACATTTTAAAAGTGGTTATCAATTGTTTTTTCCTTTGTATTCACCTTTATTTTTGATCAAATGTCTAGAATTAACTGTAAAATACTATTATCATGCTTAGTTTCTAAAAATGACATCTAACCCTAAAGAAGGAAGATTTAATGAGAACACATAAATGGCATTAAGCTATAATTTTATTACCCTTGTTAATACGGGGAAGCAGCAGTATTGATTGTATGTGAAATAAATCCAAGTAAGATAAAAGTAAATAAATATTTGATCACATTTTTACAATGCAAACATTTTCATTAAATTATATATTTTTTTCAGCAATTTTACAATTCACATGAATCAGAAGGGATTCTGTTTCTATTTTAGTTTAAATGAAAAATCATTGACTACAGTGTACATTTCAGGACATCCTCAGTTCTCAGACATCCAACCATAGAGAAACAAACATGTGGTTTCATTCAAAAACCCATCAGACATCTGATTAAATACCATCAGACAAACAGGTCTCAGGAAAAAAAACAGTCTGACAGGCAGATATTTTGTTTTCTCTATCGTCTGATGTCTGACACACGAGACCTGAGGAGGTCCGAAAATGTTCACCGTAACTGACTTATATTTTCAGTCATTATTAAGTGAATTTTAGACTGAATGATAATAAAGTTAGAGAAGTGACTTAATATCTGACTTCATTTAAAGTGATGTTTGGTCATATTTATTCATGATTTTTCCTGAGTCAAAAGAGAGACATCCTCTAAGCGAAGATCAACTCTGTCAAATCCATGACTCTGTTGTTTGTTTTAAATGCAAATGGAAGCAGTTTTGTGCCCGCGAGGATCTTAGTTGTCTTTGTTGTGATGTTTATTACATGAAGCATGTTGGTCTGTGGTGTTAGAGCCCTTGGGTTAAGGGTTGGCTTGCCTGAGGGGGGTGCTCAAGGCTTTCCCAGAAGGTACAAAGCAGAGGGCAGCATGAGTTCAGTTCAAATGACAGGCATCATTTCTACATCCTTGGACGAAACAAGAAATTTCTGTTACATGAAGGGGAAAACAAAAGCAAAAGTGTGTCAGTTTGTGTTTGTTTGTCTGGAGACATCTGAACAATTGGTTGTGTGTGAATTTCTAACTTTTTACTAATCTTGTACACTTTTTTTCTGCAGGTGGTAATATGCACAAAACTGTCTCAAATTTTCACTTCAGCACTGAAATTACTCCAAAGTAGCTAAGGGGTACTTTTTTTTTTTAGCTTGCTCTCTAATAAAACAAAGCAAGCATCATGCAGTTAGCTTTAAAAAATAAAGGAAACATTTTCCAGGTACTCCAGTTTCCACCCAGAGGCAAAAACATGCATTTTAGGTTAATTGGTGACTCTAAATTGTCCCCAAGTGTGAGTAAGTGTCTTGTTTGTCTCAATGTGGCCCTGTGATGGACTGGAGACCCATTCAAGGCTGCACGCCTCTCGCACTGTATCTGCTGGAGATGGGCACCATCCTGTGATCATTCTCAGGACAGGAGTAAGCAGTTCCAAAATTGAATGAATAAAGGATCAAATGGACAAACAAACAAACAAAGACTTATCAGTATCGAGGACAAACAATCTTGATTAGGATATCCCTAATACAAAATAGCCAAAAATCTTATTTTACAGAAGCTTTATAATCTGAGACTGACTATGCAGTTCTTAAAAAATATTATGAAATAAGGATTATATAGAAGTCAGGTGTAAATAATACCTGAGATGGACTGATCACCCATCCAAGGTATGTTCCCCTCTTGGGCTAGGCATCAAGATCCATAGAACACCACACACACTGGATGGTAAATATTACAGACAGACATCAACAAATACTTTCCAGAACATGAATCCTGTTTTACCTATTGGTTAGTTTCCAGCAGGCTTGGTTAAAAAGGCCTGAGCACAAGTCTGACCCTTAGTACACCTCTTTGGATAGAGTAGGAGGGACTAATCTGTGTGTGGAAGACAAAATCAATGACACAAATGAAATGCCTCTCCAGTTTACTTCCATTACCCTTCACATTTCACAGGCTGAGGTTTGGATTATACCCTGACTGGTTTGGTTGCAATAAATTTTCAACACCAGCCAGGTCCATGCTAACTTCAGGTGCCTCATGAAAATATCAAAATTAAAAATTTAAATGAGACATTTCACACGCTCATGCCTTTGTGAATGAAGAGCATTGTTCTAGTGCATGTTGTGGTGGAAGCTATTCTGCACGGTGCAAATTAAATCAGTTCTTTAATAGCCGTCTATGCAAATGAGTTGTGAGGATGTCATGCTGAATTTACTTTTAGGTTTATGCAGCATACCGTGTCATTTCAGCTAAAGTTAGTTTTACTAAATAGGTAACCTCAGGCAGAGTCGTTTTCTGTACAATTTTTCTTATTAAAGGTTGGTAACACTTTACAATAAGGGTCCCTTTATTAACGTTAATTAGTGAATTATTAAGCATTACTAAACCATTAAATAAAGTATTAACAACTGCTTTTATGCATTACATAGCGTTAATAAACATATTATTTGATGCATTATTAAGCCATTAACTATTGTTTATTACTGAACCTTAGTTAATGCAGTAATAAGCATTAAACAGTTGAAGCACCTTGACTTGATGTGAAGCGACTTGACTCCATGTGGAGCGACTTGACTTGAAGTTGGATGGATGTTTATTATATACAATCAGGGAGGGAGGTGTCAGCGTGGAAGTGCATCCCATGCTTCTAGATAGATGTTTATATATATATATATATATATATATAAAGATGTCAGGTTGACTGAGCTACTTAAAAAAGTCAAGAACTCTGACAAAGGGGTTAAATTTGAAGTGTTACATGTGTTTCTGTCATGATTCCTGCCTTCCAGCCATCCTTCTGACACCACACCATACATAGGACTCCACTTCCCAGCATTCCCCACACCGTCACTCACCTCTCCACGTCATCACGCCCACGCTATATCAGGAAGTGTCCCGACAACTTCAGTGCTGGTTCATCGTTTCTCTGTCCGTGGCCTTGGCGTTCCCGTTTCGTCTCGGATCTAACGGCGCCTCGCTTAGTAGCGTTTTTCAGTTCTACGTTAACTTTTACTTTTCTAGCGCATCGGCTCCATAGGTCACGCCGTGCGCCCAGAGCTTCCGGCGCTCACCTCACGCCTTAGCTTCCTAGCCCTCTTGGCTCAGATCCATGCCAGCTGGCTACAGGTTTCATCCTCTAACTGACCGTAATATTTCTGCGACCTTCAGATTACCAGAAAAGCCATGGCATTTAATCCATTTCCTAGAAATTTCACCACATTGAGGCGTTTTTGCCTCCATAAATGCACCGTCTTTACTCAAAGGCATTTGTGAAGATTTGTTCCCCATAATGACTTAAATCACAACACGACTCCCCCGGCACGAGGTCTGGATTAGGCTTGTGAATCTGGCCTTCGACTATGTGCAGACACACAGCGGGACTCAATTTACGGTGTGAAAACCAACCTCTAAAAAACCCAGACCACCGGTACGAGACGAGCGTGAGCAAAATGAGTTATAAGGTCCCTTCACTATAAGGAAGTTATAAGTCCATTCACTCCCTCACACATCTAACAGCAACCAACCAATGAACAAACAAATAGACAGACAGACAGACAAACAGTTATATAACTGGAGGTTGCGTTTAATTCACGGAAAAACACTCAAAAACCACCCGAAACGATTCAGAGTCCGTGCGGTGGACAAACCCCAATTTAGAACTCTCCACAGTTATCTTACCGGCGTACCCAACACAGCTGTTTATCATCATTTGCGTTTCTATCAGGACGAACGCTCAAAGCCCTTTTAACCACCGAGTTGCGTTTATATCAGCCAAACGCTCAAAAGCCAAACTTTAGTGTTCTCTGAGTTAGTATCCACACATAAACAAGAATGTCTCACCAGATCTCCCCAGCTCAGAAGCTTGAGTTCGCAGACCCGGCTGTGCCACCCTGGCGACGTCAGACCCCAGGCGCCGACCTCCAGCAAAAGCAGGGCGCTGCAATGTCCGGCGGTGGCGTTTGGCGTCGACAGCGAGACGTCCAGGCTCCTCTCGAAGGACCAATTTATGTTAGGGTTTTTCTCAATCAACCTAACTACCTGAAGCTGAGGAGATAAGAGAGAGACAAATGAACCACACATATAACCGTTTGCAAAGGGTGACAGACCAACAACTGCCAACAGAGTTTATTTAAAGTGTGAGATAAGGCAGTGGGTGTGTTTACATGATGTGTGTGTGTGTGTGTGTGTGTGTGTGTGTGTGTGTGTGAGAGAGAGAGAGAGAGAGAGAGAGAGAGAGAGAGAGAGAGAGAGAGAGAGAGAGAGAGAGAGAGAGAGAGAGAGAGAGAGAGAGAGAGAGAGAGAGAGAGATTCAGAGATGAGGAGTGAAGGAAATAGAGCAGCAGTACAGGACATAGAAATTCTATAACAGGGCCAAATCTATGATTATTTTTCAAACTGTCTCCACATGCAATTAGACAGTGATAGGACCAAGCAGAGCAACAAACAACCTAACATATTCATACNAAGAGTTTGCCCGCCCGCATTCATCATTTTCCTGTTTACGTGGATTCTCTCCCTGTGATTGGTTAACACGAAAGCCAGCCAGCTGAAAAAAACTCAACAACAAGCAATTCGATTGGCTCAGGTTTCACACATTGGAACCTACTAGTAGCGTTTGCTACGTCAGGTTTTGAAGCAATTAACTTTATTTGTCACTGATGATTTCACAATTATAGCAAAGATGGCTAAAAGGTTGGACAACAAAAAAATATTCAGTGGAAGTAGTGTGTTGCTGCTGTGACAAATTGGCACAGATGGAGCCACACTGTGCCAGCCTGTGGAAAGTTTTCCCCTCAGGGCGGGGTGAACAACCTGACCAATCAGCGATCTCCTCCCCCTGGTCTGAGCAGAATTCACCCGGTGAGGCGGCGACGATCGCTAAAAGATGCGACCAACCGCTCTCCTATTCTTTCTCGTTGTGGACGGTTTGGGGACCCACTGCACATGCGCCAGTTAGCCCATATTAAGTCAATGGTAAAGATTGCTGCGCCCGCGAGAGGACACGTGACAAGTACGTCGATGATTCGGCCGTGTTAAAAGTAAAAAAAAAACATTATTAAACACAGATTACACACAGCACTTAGTCCATATGGTGTGTATAGATCGTTTAGTTCACTTTTTATGTTTTTTTAAATATATTTTGTGATTCCTATCTTCTTCTTCTCCTTCCTGTGAGTGGTGGGGCGGCGCCCTAGCGCCCCCTATGGACGAGCCGCCACTGAGCAGTACAGGACATAGAAATTCTATAACAGGGCCAAATCTATGATTATCTTTCAAACTGTCTCCACATGCAATTAGACAGTGATAGGACCAAGCAGAGCAACAAACAACCTAACATATTCATACGGCAATCAGTCATCGAGGTAGTCCGCCATACACCAAAGTTGCAAATACATCCTTTTTCAAAATAAATGACTTAAGTATCTCTATCTGCTCACGTTTCAAAGAAAAACCCTAGTCTGGATAGTCCATAGTTGATGCCAAAGCCATTTCAAATGTGCGCTGTTCCTGGGCAGACGCCATCTTTGTAGTTTTTCTCAATCACACCTCTGGTGCTAAGCCCAACGATCATAGAGCGCTGTGATTGGCAAGACACAAGACTGTTCAGGAGACCTGCTGAGGCTTCAGTGGAGGGTGGTTAGACCGATCTGCAGAGCAATATCTTTTATGGTTTGTCTTCTAGCTAACACTCTACCATGTTAATACCAGAACCAGAACATCTTCTTCCAACCAAATTCTTCTTGTACGTTGATAACTTCATTAGCTTTCCATTATTTACCACATTCACTTCAAAAATCTGTTTCTCACTTTTAAAGCCGATCATAGTTGAACTTCTTCATACCTTAGTGAACTTATCCAGTTTAATATACAGTGGTAGTCTCTCGGGTTATCCTGTTCCATCTGCTGCCTGACCACCATGGAAGGTGGAACATCTGTATTTCACGTCTGAAACCCTCTTTCCCCAGATATTCAAAACACTGATTCTCTGTCTTTAAAAGATGTCCTAAGAACACATTTTTGTTTGTATCTACATAGAGTATGTCTTCAAAAATGATCCCAAGGTGCAACTGTGGTAAGTGAACAAATGGAGAAAGCTCATGCCAGACATTCCTTGCGTTAGTCTCTATAAAGTTAGAGAATGGAAGAGGGGGAGTATTCACTCACCCCCACATGAGTTCTCCTATAGTCTCTCTTCTATTGGGTTGCATTTCAAACATAAAACCTTTCTTTTAGCATCCTAATCCCTGTTCATCCCTGTTACATGTTACTGCTCCTCTCAACCCCTCCAAGGTTTCATTCCGCTGTGAATCCAAGATTGTAAAGAAAGGAATAAAGGATTTTAACTGTGCTCCGACAGGTCCTCCCTGCTGAGCAAGAGAACATTTCCCCAGAAGGGGAATTTGTTAATAGGCTGCCTGTCTCCGCTCCAGACACGACTCAGATTCAAAATACACCTGTCATGTTTTAGGGCCTACTTTAATGAATGCAGACAGAGTCCCGGAGAGGATGAAAACTCTTATCAAACACAAATTTTCTCCCCTAGAAAAGAGTTTATTGATAGTAGCAAGTAAATACCAAAAGAGAAAAAAAATACTGTTTAAACTGCTGCAAGGTGGATGCCAACACATTCACAGCCTGTGTGGGTGACTGTTTATCACTTTGAACAAATTAAACATGAGTCATGTGCTACAGAAGTACTACAAGCTTGTCACACCCATTGTGTTTTAGGCTTTTTTTGTATTTGATAACAGCCACTTTCAAATAAAATTGCATGTCGATTTAAAGTCTTTCATTTTTCTTTACATTGTTGTGTTTTGTCTAAACTGTCTAATGATAAAATTTTATCAGTAAGAGTCAGAAATTTTGATAACGATACATTTTTGATTTATTGCCCAGTCCTATTATGAATTATGTTTGGACTTTGTGTTCTAACCTTAATGTTTTCATGAAATCATACATGGTAAAAGCAAAAAACAAACAAACAAAAAAACACACTGCTATTTACACCTGATTTCAAACATCCCATTTTGCATAGTATCAAAAAATACATTTGAGAAAGTAAATAAATTATAGAAATTCTTGCAATACGTGTCACGGTCTCCACTTCCCGGAGCTCCTCCAGCTGGAGCTCCACTCATAAACTCCATCTCCCATCAGCCTCAGCGTTGCCACGTAACTCCCACGTGATCATGCAAGTCTACAAACGAAAGTCAACTCACCCACTCGTTATTCAGTCATCGTTTCTTCTCAGATTCATGTCAAAAGGTCTTAGTTTCCCGGCTCAGTCCTCGTCCCTCTCCAGACCAGTAAGTATTTTTTATTCTCTTGTGGAACATCTGTACGATCTCATTTCTCTTTGAGGCTTGTACAGGTGTACTGCGTGTCAGCAGCTCCCATGTTTGGGTTTAACCACACGCCACAGCTCAACTCCCTGTTCACTCAGGTCCCTCCATGATTAAACAATATGCAATAAAAAATGGCTTTTGTATTTATATTCCTTTCAGGTAAATGTTGAGACGGAGTTATGCACAATAGTGTTCCTTTAGATTTTTATTTACACCTATTGCAACATTTTCCTTTTTAAAGTGCACTCTTGTCTACAGTAGGAAGTCAACAAACGATTCAGGTCTGCACACAATGTTTCACTGCAACCATTAAATAGAGAAAATTTAATGTCATTTCTTTGTTTTTCTTGTTTTAATTAGTTTTCAAAGTCAGATTTCCTAAAGAGCAATATTTTACATATGAAAACAAGTTTCAAAATAAAACAAATTTTATAACTAATTGGAATTTTTTACACTGTAGTGATTAAGGGAAAAAAGACGTTAATGAGTGACTCACAAATAACATGGATTAAAAAGGAAACGGCTATATTAGGGGATGATGAGTTTATAGGCTGGAATATTAATTATAGCCTGCAACCAAACAAGTTAAAAGTAGTAACTGAATTTTATAGTGTAAAGCAAAGTCAAAGTGGAAAATTCATGACTATTACAGCCCTTTCTTGTGTCTTTTTATCATTGCAAAATTAAACAGTAAAATAATATTGAACCAAAATGCTGTTTCACAGATAAAACATAATGAATCTTCTAAAATCAATCAAAACAAAGCAGACGGTCCATTACATTTTGTTTTGTTTTTCAGTGTCAATCACTCTCCTGGGAAAAAGGTTTTTAGAAAATGATTGAAAATTAAACATTGCAATTATAAAATACAGAGTTATATATTCTTATCAAACTGCTTAAACTTTACTTTTCTATCCCATAATTGTTCTTTTCTGTGCATATTTAAATATTTAATTTTTTTTTCTTCCAAGCCAGACATGCAGGAGTTTCTATCAGTTTTGCATTTCTAAAATTACTGTGAGGTCTGATTAATTCTGCTATACATATAAATTTCCTTTAGTAGTGCCTCCTTTTCCAATAATCTGAGGTTTTTTTTCCATTTTAATGCATATAAATCAATTTCATTGTGGGCAGAAAATCAGGTAGCTCTGCCGTATCATATCACAGCGGGAGCTCTCAGTAGTGTGACGTGAGTTTATAAGTGAATTGGCCTCCTGCTTGTCATCCCCAAACAGCTTGCCAGTCACTCCCACAGACTTCCAGGCATACCAGTCAATCTAGTCATGCCCCCACTTTGTCAATATTCTACCTAAATATAGGTGTATTTTCACATAAACCTCCAACACAAAAACCCAGAATTTCTTTTGCACAATACTTTCTGTATAATGTTACACCACATTCAGCAGCACTTTTTTCAGCCTGTAGCTGAATCAAGGATACCACAGAAGACCAATGTTTTGGTTAGAAAAACAATCCTTCAAGCTGATAATTCACCTCAAGCCCTTTGGTGGCAAGAAGCTGCCCTGCTGCGCTGCTGATGGGTTCACACAGTGTGTGTCAGACCAAGTCAGATATACAATGAGTGGCTGATATTTTCAGTTTCGAAAGTGCCTTCAATAATAGCCCAGTTGGTAACTGTGTAAACCCACAAGAAAAGCTGGTGTCTGAGTATTTATATTTTATATATCTGTATTTAGATGTCCATAAAACGCTCTCCAGAGAACACTAAACCGTGAGTTGGAGGGCTTCAATTTGTCTGACTGGCAATAACATTTATATGGAAACATGAAAATGGTAATAACATGTGACAATATACAGTACGAGTATTCCTTCTGGGGTGACAGTCTCCTATATGATAATAAATTTAATAAAGGAATTTAAGACAAGGTTTTAGAACATCTTATCTTACCAAGGCTGAGACTAATAGACTTCCTGTTAGTGATAATGATTGACAGCAGTGGGTAGTTTCTCTTTGCCAGTGGGAAAAAAAAAATTGACATGACTAATTGGACTGGCCAACACTCATTTGTCCCTCTCAGATGAAAAGGACTACACCAGGGTGTTCAGGAAACACCATGAGAACCACCAAGACTCAAGCCAACACCAGTCTACACTGAAGCCAATTTTAATTACCGTGGACTGAGAGGATCAAGAAACCCAAACCCTCTCTTGCTCCAAAAGAGAAACCTTCAATCTTCATTTAAATCAGCAGCAGTCCTGACAGAGACGTCAAATGCCTTCTGTGGAACATTTTACATTCAGACAAGACAAAAACTGAACTATTTGGCCACAATGACAAGGGGTATGCTTTAATGAATAAAGATGAGGTTTTAAAACTCAGAATATTGTTCCAACTGTCCAGCATGGTGGTGTTAGCATCATGCTGTGGGACAGGTGTATTGTACTAAGAGGATGGAATGTGGTTGAACACTACTTCCAAATCTTTTAAAATGATCTAAAATCATCAGTTAGATTGCTAAAACCTGGACACAATTGTTCAAATATGATCCCAAACATCAGAGCTTGTTGCTGGCTGAATAAAACAGGCTAACCTCTAACTTCTGGAACAGCATTTCCAAATTTGCAACCAGACCCAATTAAATATTTATTAATATAAATACACCAGTACAGCACCGGTTCCCCTCAGGACTGTGTTCTCTCCCCTCTGCTCTTCTTACTGTACACCAACAGCTGCACCTTCAAGCTAATCATGTTTGCAGACGACACCACCGTCATCGGACTCATCTCGGACAGGGATCAGTCTTCCTGCAGAATGGAGGTTGAACGGCTGGTATCCTGATGCAGCCACAACAACCTGGTGCTAAACGCCCACAAGATAGTGGAGTTTGTTGTGGACTTTAGGAAGAACACAGCCCCACTCCCTGCCCCATAGCCCTGTCTGACACTCCCATCTTGATGGTGGACTCATGTCGTTTCCTGCACACCACCATCACCCAGGACCTCAAATGGGACCCACCATCACCTCTGTCATAAAACAGATCCAGCAGAGGATGTACTTCCTGAGGCAGCTGAAGAAATTCAACCTGCCAGTACAGTCGATGAGGCAGTTCTACACCGCAGTCATCGAGTCCGTCCTCATCTCTTCAATCACCATGTGGTACGCTGGAGCCACCATCAGGGACAAGAAGAGGCTGCAGCGTGTCGTGCGCTCTGCTGAGAAAGTCATTGGCTGAAAACTCCCCTCTATACAGGTCCTGTACACCTTCAGGACATTGGGGCGTGCAGGTCGGGTCACAGCTGACTCGTGTCACCCTGGACACAGTCTCTTCAACTCGTTCCCATCTGGCAGGAGGTTCCAATCCATTCGGAAGAACAGTTCCTTCCCCTCTGCAGTTGGACTCATGAATGACAATCGTAGGACTGCCCAAGCTTTGTTCCAGTCACCTCACCCTGTGTTGTGTTTGCACCTGACTGTTCCGCTCTGATCAGTACCTACGCTGTCCTGTATATAGTAGCTTTTTCTAATTATTGCCTCCCTATATTATTATTATTGTATTGTTCTTATTTCCTAGTTTTGCTTATCTCCTATTTTTTTTGCACCAAGTACCGCAGCAATTTCCTAATGTTGTGATTTCTCGCACATATGGCAATAAAACCCTTCTGATTCTGAATGTATTTGTGGACTTTGAAAGCTGTGTCCATGGCAGGAAACCACCCAAAATGAATCCACCTAAGTCTGCCAAGAAAAACAATTGAAATTGAATCCAGAGGTATATCAGAAGGTTGTTGATGGCGTAAAGCAGGGGTGTCTCACCACATTTACGTCATCAAACCGGACAGGGAGAACAAGGTGGAAAATGACTGTGAGTTCAGTGAGCTTTGCATCCTTCTTCCAGGATGAAAGAAAGAGCATTAAACGTGGAGAAAACCACTATAAATCTGGTCATGTAGTACGTAGCAGCTACGTTGGAGGAGAAGAGATTCTGCGGTGATGCCATAAATGCGACGTATGATTTGTACTTATTTTAATAACAAATTTTTACAAGCAAATAAATCTCAAAGTACGTGACAGACATAGTCAAAACACATTTACTTTTCATTTAAATTGAAATACAACATATGAGTAATTCAGGGCATAAGGCAAAGCAGACCAGAAATAACTTTTATAGCCCCGTTCACTTACATTCTGTTTTTTTTTTTGTCGTTCAGAGGACCGCTGAGCCGACTGGAAGGAGAAGAGGTTTAGGCACCCTATAATGGTGAAAAAGAAAATCTATCAACCCTGTGGATTCAAAACTCAATAAAGTTGTATTTTTTATGATTTTTACCTCCTTGAAAATACAAACAAATCAAGAAAAAAGCCCCAAATTAATGCTATTCATGTCTTTGATGAGTACATTCAACCTTCTTATCACACCTTTATTAACAGGACTAAAATCAAAATAAAATTCTACATTATAGTTCTTCTGTTTTTTGAGAGATTTTAAAGAATTCACATGACTTCAAACGGATAAACAAGATGTCACTGAACCCATCAAAGCATCAGGGTCAATGAAATTCACTGGGTGTCATTGTCCATTATTTCTTCAGAGGTGTCACACAATGACTGCACATCAAATATTGTACAACCTGCTGAAAACCTGAGGGAGGAAAACATTTTAAAAGATACAGAATACACATTTCTTTTAGTATTACAATAATCCACTTGGAGAGTGAACACTTTTGACAATTCAATAAAATAAAATAAAACATAAAATACAATAACAATAATAAAAACAACATCAATTTAAATTCTTCAGGTGTCTTTTCTTTCTTTGACATTATTCATCGCAGCACATCTGCTCTGATGGTGTTGTTAACGTCACATTTTCCCCAAACTAAAAGCCAGTAACAATGCAGTAGAGAAAACACAAAGATGCATCTGAGGTTGACAAACAGTCTAAAATGAATGTTTACTTCCTTAAGCTTGTGTTTCTGTTTTTACAGAGCTTATGGGAGTTTTGTTTACTTGGTTTATCAGGCTGTTTGCAGATGCATCCTGTGATACTTGTGAAGCGAAGGTAAATCTGAATGAAACTGGTTTGTTTCCTATAATAATTAAATGTTTTTGAACCTCTGAAATGTACAGAAAATGAGGTTATAAAAAAGTTTATATATATATTCAGATATGATAGAAAATATGTTTTTTCTTCTTTTTAAACACGATAAGCTGATTTGCATTTTGTATGGTCACACTCATTTAATTGAATGTTTATGTGAGTTTTGATTTGTGATGCAACAACAGAGAAATTCATTCATTAGTGCTTTTGAGATTTTGCATTACAACAAGATGATTCTGGCTTCCTGCATTTGGAAAACAAATGATTTCCACACAGTCGGGCTTGCAATAACTACAATCTGATTTATTGAACGTTAAAACGTTCTAATGTGACTCTGTGGGGCTTATTAACTGAATGTTTTAGTTTGGTGGATGATTTATCTTTAGTGGAGGATCTAAACAATCAAAGTTGTAAAATTAAATGTTTTAAATACATTGTGGACTGATCCATTACTATTTAGTGGAAATCAGCAAATAAGTTGCAAAGTTGTTGCAAATCCAGTGCTGTACAGATAAATGAAAGGTTTGTCTCAAAATTACTTTTTTAGGAAAAAAAAAAAAAAAATAATAATATATATATATATATATATATATATATATATATATATATATATATATATATATATATATATATATATAGATGGGCTCTTGAAAAACTTGACA
Organism: Aphyosemion australe; assembly: GCA_006937985.1. Taxonomy (NCBI): domain Eukaryota; kingdom Metazoa; phylum Chordata; class Actinopteri; order Cyprinodontiformes; family Nothobranchiidae; genus Aphyosemion; species Aphyosemion australe. The sequence continues at coordinate 3,623,986 of SSNS01000008.1, forward strand.
TATCTATGAACAAGTTTTAAAGAAAATAGAATTTAGATATAAAAAGCTGTTGTTTGAGTTTATAAAGTTTTTAGTCTGATTCAAAACAATTAAATTTTTTAAAATTATTTTATTTACAGAGATATTTGCTTGGAATTGTATCTAAAACACCTACAAACATTCACTGGGATTTTTCTGAGAAGCCAGTTTGGTCCATCCTTGTGCTAATTAATACACATAACAAATAGTAAAATCCCAATACCCAATGACCTGACACTAGCTGCGTTTACAAGTAATCGGAATAAAAGCCTGATTGGAATAAAAATGTGTCATGTAAACAAGCCATTCACAATACTCTGACCCGATTAAACTCAATCGGATCAACTTTTCATTCCAATTGAGACGGCTGGGTTATGCTGATGTTAATCCGATCATGGTGCATGTAAACACTCATTCAGATTGTGGGTCATTACTGCGCATGTCAGTTACGTCGCATATACATTACATTTCCGACACAAATGTGTTGCTAGATGTGCTTAAAGAACTAAAAATAAAACCACGCTCTGAAAAACATCATACTGCTCCATTTTGACATACACGCAGCCATGTTCATTTACCGCGGAAGTCCGCTACTTCTTCTTCTACGGCCTTTTTCGGTGCACTGGATCGTTCTGCGCATGACAAAATGATTCATTCCGATCGAACGCATGACGAATGTAAACACTTCACATGATCGGATTCATTTTTCCAAGGCCCATGTGCACAGTCATGTTCTAATCCGAATAATGATCAGATTAAAGACATTTTGCACATGTAAACGCAGCTACTGAGACTTCAAAAGATCCTCTACCTTTAGGTGGGGAAGAGAAAAGAAGGGAAAAAAGAAGAAAGAATTTTTTTAGCGCAATTGGTTTTTAACGGTTTATAACTGAACAGAATCACAGTTTAGTCAAATTGAAAATTTAATTTCCCCAAAAATGATGGAAGTACTATGAATTACACAAATATAGAGAAGGCCAAGTGGATATGCAAATTTAAAACCTTGAGGCAATCAAGGTTGAAATGCGCTGATTTTTATCTTAAGAGAATTTTTCCAACAATGCATAATTAAGAAGTTTTAATCTTCACACAAACAGATGAAAGTTATTCTAGAAACATTAATTAAAATTGACAGTTTATTTTTATTTTATGAATTTTCTGAAATTTTTCATGTTTTTTCATCCTATGCAGCCCTTTCCTATCCAGCCTTCATGTTAATCTTCCACACGATAAAGGTTTACACCAGTGAGGACACTTTCAACGATTTTACCTGACACAGATTTATATTTTGTGGTGAATCTTTCTGAGTGGATTTCTGGAACAATCACAGCAAACATGACAAATACTCCTCTCTTCTTGAGATTACACACTCCCAAAGCAGCACTTCAGAAGGTAACAAATGAGCCCAAACAGGGTTCGTGCCAGGCAACAGCTATTATTAAATCTGTCCCTCAGTCCTGCAAAACATTTATTTTGAGATGAAATCAAATGAAGAAGAAAGACTTTTGGAGGATTTTTCTTGCATACAAGAAAAAAAAATGAAGACGCAAAAATTGGAACGACTTTTGTACCAATTCCCAAATCATCTTTGGATAAGTAATGTTTAAACAACATCCACATTAAAAACACCTCCAGTCTGCTCTTAAGACTTTCAGGGAAATTTATATTTAAACCCATACAGCTGGGAATGTAAACATTAATCAAGTCAGATTGACTCATGTGGCTTAAAAATCTGTGCTGCTGTCTTCATTCCATTTGCTAAAGCAGTTACATCTCTGTACTTAAAGTCTGTGGTGTATTATTTGTCTCTGGCCATACTTATTTATTCTTTATTTATGCTGCATTTTAGTGATTTTCCACCTTTTGCTGACCAAAAACCAGCATGATCAATATCAGAGCTATCTTTTAAAACAAAATAATATTGGATTTCAGCAGTAAATCATATGTTTGGATTCATATTACATTGGAAATTTTAATTCCCTTGGCATTGCAAGAATTTACAGCAGAATCATGGCGAACTGCCACCAGCAGCATTTAAAGTTATATTTTTCCTTCATACCCCTCAAGGACACCTGACCTGTGCAGAAAAGACCTGATTTGAAAACGATAACAGCTACATTATGTCAAAGATGTTTAAGTGTTGCAGGGGTATCTGCTGAAATTAGCATGCCAACAAGGTGTAGGTCAAGCCTGCATGCATAATACTGTTTAACTCTGCTTCACCTTAAAACACAAGCCCCCGTTCCCCCTGAGAGGTATTTTACAGAAAATATAAATTAATAAATTCTAACTGAGCAATGGTAGTCATCAGCAAACATGTCGAGACATATTCAGTCAACACTGACCAGAGTGAGATAATACAGAGCACTGTCCATATTAAAATAATGTGTTAAAACAGGTTTTCTGCCTACTCTGAAGTGCATTTAGGAGTAAACATCATAAATAATCATTGTATTATTGTTAGTTGCTCCAGTTTCAAGAAATTGTGTTTATGTCTGGCAGGGTTTACTTTGCTAGTCTGATTCCATGTTGGCACACACGATGGACGCCCTAGCCTGGATCCAAGCCACCTTGGCAGACAAATTGTTGGGTGCCTGGCACCTCCACCTCAGGTTCTGGTGTGCAAAGATGGGTGGCTGATATCCACAGCAGACTTCAAACAGCCAGAGATATGTGGCGGAGGAGGTCTGAAGGTTGACGGACAGTCCGAATTTATGCTTTGGGTCTATTTTTTATTTATTTATTGCTCCAAGTAGGAAACACGTCTATTGCGTTAGGCAGCCAGGGGGAAGCCCGGGTCAGACTCATTCCTTATGATTAAAATTGTGTAAATTTTTTTTGTATGGTTTTCACAACACTTTGTAACATACTAATAGAGTAGGTCTGAAGCTTTCAATCTTGTTTTCACCAAAGATTTACACTGTAAAGTTCAAACTAGTCAACAAACCCAATGACCAAATATAAAACGTTAAGGATGAGTGATCTACTATTTGTCCAAAAGTAATTTTCCATCTTAACAGGCAAATCCTTGAGTATTTTATTTTGGATTATTTAAGTTTTTTGTCTTCTTTAATCATTTTTTTTTATTATAGTGATAATTTTAGCTTGAAGATGAATTAACACAAAAAGGTTTTTAATCATTGCCCATTATTGACCACTTGGTGCCACCCTGGCTACAATACCAACAAATTCCCTTTAACCTTGGTTCCCTTTCTCCATTTTGGTTCTTTTTCTGTTATTTTCTCAGTTAATCTTGTTCTTTCTAAAGCAATGTTCCCAATCATTCTGAGCTTCTTCCCAACAATTATTTGTATTGATAAATTGTACCTGTCATGCACTTTAAATAGGCTGCATCAGGCTTTTTAAGTATGCTTGTGCATGCACAGCCATTGAAGTTCCTAACTTCTCTGAACTCCCCTTAGTCGTGAGCAGGGAGAGTGATATTTCATTCTCTCCCTTGCTCCAACTCACTTTCCCTCCTACATTATTATTGATGCTGAAACTCCTCTCAGCAGGGTTGCGCGCTGGTCACTATGAAGGGGAAAGAAGAAAGGGAGGACAATAATTGGTTAGGAGGGAGAACGAGAGGGAAAAGAATATGACCAGAACTACCAGCTATTACAAGCTTAGTTGGTTTTCACAGACCCTCTAATCCACACAGCAACACATTGTCCCTCAATTTGAGGAGCTGAATGAGGAGGTTCAATTCCTCAATCACAGCACGTTGTCCTTTCTCGTTTCTCTAGTCTTCAAATCAATTCCCCTTCCTAGCTCTTGAATTCCTTTTGCTGCACTTTCCAATTTTCCAATGCCCTTAGTTTTCTCACCTATCTGTCTTACAAGCACTGTCACTTATCCCTCCACTTTATTGCCTCTGTCTCTTTCAGTCCTACTTTCTCAATCGTTCCTTCTGTAACATGTCCTAATTTTAAGTTATTTTCACCAGACAACACGTTTCATTTTCATATTGCATTGCCTCTTTTACCGCCAAATTTTCCCTCCATTTTAAGCCTCATTTTGACAGATTTGTGGATTAAGAATTGATCGAGTTTAAATCGATGCACATTGCCGAAGAAAAGACAATCAGACAACAATGCTCATTACAACCTTGTGTATTGATGTTTTCACAGACTAGAGCGTCCTGACTGTAGGAAGTGGTTGCAGTCAATTATACAATACCAAATTGTTAATGAATTTGATTTCACGGTCCAAGTTGGGGAACATTTCTAGGCTTTTAATCCCAAAGTCTAAATTGGATTTTGTTCTTTTACCAAGAGGTTTGAAGTGCATTTTTTTTATTTGACACTTAAATTCAGCAAATACTGCTTAGGATGCTGCATGTCCTGCATCATCATAAAACATGCAGAAAACATGCTTTTGCTTTGATGTTTGCAAGCCCAACATCATCTTAAACAAATTTAGTTCTGCTTTTATACTTTTGGATATCAACTCTCCAGGCTTACTCCAAGGACAACATTTATTTTCAGCCTGTAACCAATAAGTAATGATGATGAGTCTCTGTGAAACTGTTCTTAGTTCTGAACACATTTGACTGACTTGTGTGATGCTGAGCTACAGGGAGGCTGTGAAAACTAAAATGATTTTGCAGCTTCAGATATTTTTCACCAAAATGAGGTTTCGATTGATAGAATGATGAAGATAAAATGAGGTTTAGTTGAGTCCTGTTCCTCGGTACATTTGTACAGAGCAGTGGATAAAAACACAGTGCACTGACTTGTTCCTACATCACTGCATTCTTGTCTTCCCAACGATATAAAAGGTTAAAAGGTAAATCAAATGAAAGCTGAAACAACAACGAGGTCCTATAAGTGCTTGAAAGAATCAATATTTTAAACCGATATCATCTTATCTCTCAGATAGTTTCAGTTACTCTAAAATGGATCTTTTGCTCAATATCTGTAAAGTTACAGTCTTTTTTGTGTTTGCTTCAGAGGGCTGACTTCAGCTAATGCCAAAGTTCTGAGCAACGTGTAGCACTTAGGTTACATGTTGGGTAAGTCATCTAAGATGACGCTACATTCCAGCTCAATAGCTGTACAGCTGGCTGAGTTACAGCCATTGTTGTGTTTTACCATTGTTTTTTTCTTTTAGTAGGCAGTAGTGGTCATCTTGGATTGGATGAACTCCAAAATGTAAATCAGTTGTAAATGCACACGTAATGATTTTATTCCATTAAAACATGATCAGTGGTTTATGAGATGTTTTGTGGGTAAACAGTGTTGACTCCAACAGCAAATGGTTTGACTTAATGGCAAAGTTTAAAACAAATACCTCACACCATGAGTCAGCACTCTCAGCTCACACTTTTTAGCAACAAGTGCATACATTTTTTACATTTGGTAATGGTGATGACCTGTGGCAGCCATCTTGAATAGGGCTGTTATCAAAAGTTCATTAGATGTAAATGTAATTTTTTTCTTCATGTACATTAGGGCGATGGTGACAGAGGAGTTAAGTGGTCGCCTTGCAATCGGAAGGTCGCAGGTTCGCGTCCCGCTCAGTCTGTTGCTGTTGTGTCCTTGGGCAAGACACTTAACCCGCCTTGCCTGCTTGTGGTGGTCGGAGGGACTGGTGGCGCCAGTGCTCAGCAGCCTCGCCTCTGTCAGTGCGCCCCAGGGCGGCTGTAGCTACGTTGTAGCTCGTCACCACCTGTGTGTGAATGGGTAGATGACTGATTGTGTTGTGAAGCGCCTTGGGGGGTTGTAGAACCCTAAGAAGGCGCTATACAAATACAGGCCATTTACCATTTAATTGATTACAGTCTTTGAATTTCATTAAAGTACATTCAGTAGTTCATGACATATTTTGATGCACATAGACAGGAAAAAAACACATCAATCACCCTACAAATATGAATTTGTAGCATTTAAGAATTGCACATCATAATTGACTATTAATTCATATTAAGCCAATTTTAACTTCACTTCATTAGCTATGTTGAAATGCGCCAAATTTCCCCTATCCGATTCAAATCTTGGTTGATCGGAAATCCCAAATCTCTGTTTACATGAACACTAATTAAAATGATCCGATCATGCTGCGATGCACGCACCATAGATTGAGGATGCGCAGAGTTGTCTCTCCCAGAAGAAAAATTGTAAACAAACCAACGCCATCTTGTCTTTTCCTTTGCATTTTATTTTCTTGTTATCTAGCTTCGGTGAATTCCTGCTTCCTGCATCTTTAGATGTACTTGAGTGTATAACTCAGCATTTCTAGCCTTTTGACCATCGAGACATTCAATAATATTGAGCTCCTGTAATGTTTCCAGTAAAGAAAAAAGTGTCAGCAGCAGACCACTTCTGTTTACCGCCCGCCATGTTTTTGACTGCAAAGGTGGAAAGACATCACGCTGAAGTTGCACACATGCGCAGTGGGTATTATTTTACTCCAACAATCTGAATGGCTGTGTACATGGACGTCAATCGGCTTGACAATTGGACAAAACCACCTCTCTCAATCGGAATGAAATATCATTCAGATCGAGCAGAATCGGATCAGAATATTCTGATTGACATGTTTACATGACAAGTTTTTGATCTGATAGGGCGTTCGTTCTGATTACTTGTGCTCATGTAAACGTAGCTAATGACTCCTGGTTCACCATCAATCCAGTTTTAAAAATATTTTATTTCATTACCTTAAAGTCGTTGCTCCTTTTTACGTGTCTGAAATCCTGCACCCTTATGTCCCTTAAACTTAGAAATTAACTCACATTACACATCACACAGACTCATTCCCACAGACTCATTCCCTTTCTGTTTTTAACTATCTAAGACTCACTTTTATTCATAGCCTTCATTCAAGAGTTAGAAGTGATGCATGTTTTTACCTTGTACTTTTAAATTTCTTTACATTTTGTGTGTATTTTGTGGTTCATCGTTCACAGATTTTAGTGTACGTCACTTTGGTTATGTCTTACTAAATAAAAAAGGTGCTGCTAATTCATATAAAGTATAAAGACTAGATCAAAAAATATGTTCAAGACAGTGAAAGGGCCAAAAAGGCAATAATAGATCCACAAAACAGCTCACAGATCCATAGTGAAAAAACAACTTTTGTAGAACATATTTAGGAAAAACATTTTCTTCTTCTGTAAAGGTGTCCTAGAATGCAATTAATCAACAATCTGAAACAGAGCTTTGAGCCTCCAAAAAGCATAAGAAAATTTTTTTTGGCTTTCATCTGTTCCAGGAGCCCTGATACAGGCCATTCTAAACCCCCTTACTCAGGCCTCCAGTGAAAAGAGCTGTTGACCCCTCCCACTCAGCCAGGACATGCTGATTGGTTGGTTTCCCCAGAAGGCCTCAGACACATGCAGGTTTGAGGAGGCGTGGCTCCCCCTTATGACATGTTAAGGAAGGCTTTCTCAGAACAGGTTTTCTCTCGCCTTTTTCAACTTTCTAATTTACTTAAAAAGTAGGTCACACACGGCTTTGACTTTTTGGCATGCTACTGTTGACCACCCAAGCTGTCTTATTCAACAACAACAAAGAACATGTTGGTTTACATTCTTGGTCCCCTTTAAAATATTTTACAAATAACTGATCTGACTGTACAGGCTCACTCTCAATTGATGTTGCCATTGGAAAAAAATCTCAGTCAACAAAAAGTGCACAAATGAAATAAAATAAAAATGATTGAACGCCTAATCTGAAATGTGCGGTAAAATCCAATAGATGTGGCTGTTTTGGCAAATCAAGAAACAAAATTAAAGGAAACTTGAATCATAAGCAACAACACCAAATATGAAAAAAGTGCCAACTTTGCACTATCAAATGCATAAAACTATCAAATATAAATCATTATTATTGTTTTCCTAAATTGAATTATACGGCGGTTGCCAAATAATCCCCATGTGTCAAATCACAGCTCTTTCTTAGATATTTGGTTTAATGAGTTCATGCTCTGATGTCTCTCACACACATGTTGTGTGTTCGCCTGTTAAAAATGTACTTCCTGATGTGAATGGTTTCCAGATTTAGTAAATCCATCTGTTTTCCAAACGATATGAAATGACACACAGCTAAGTGAGCCAACATGACACATTAAGACTTACTGTCTTAATGTGTCATGTGGCTTCTGGGGATTCCAAGTGTTTCCTATGGTTCAGATGGTGCGATCCTTTGTTGTATCAGTTACCCCTGGAATTGCTCAGGGGAAGACTTTGATTTATGAGACACTACATGATGACTCCCTTGCTGGTGTGAGAGTGTGTTTGTGTGCCTCCATGTGGATTTATGCTACGTTTGAGTAGCTTTCAAAACAACTCCAACAATAAGGAGATGCGTGTGCCTTCACTGCAGGTTTGGTTTATTACTCTGACAATAATGGGCTCAACATTCACTTTGTTGGAAGTGAAAAACCTAATTTAACGTGGAGATATTTTGGTTGACAGCCAAACAGTCGCACACAAGGAAACACACGTGATGAGTTTTGTCTAAAAAGAGACTTCAGTAGGTCAGGTTTATAAAGTTTGGCACTAAAACTGATTATCTTTTATAGGCTTACCGGGCCTTTCACCGAACACGTAAGGTTTGCATAACGTCCATGAAGCATAGTACGCAGCAAATTAGCCACCTTTATAGTGGATGGGTGTGCGTTTTTGCACTGGCCATGAAGCTTTGGATGCGTCCTGAAAGCATCACTTATGCTTTGAGTCTATTCTTTACACACTACTCTTCCAGAAGACTTCAAGCTGAGCAGTTTGGACTGGAACAGACAGGAAGTCAAACATGAAAGCTGTGTAAAGCATCTGGAAACTTTCTAAATAAAAGTCACTTGCAGCTTTACAGTTGCTTAACTATTAAAAAACTAGATCAATTGCATTTCTTGCAGAAATGCGTTTGAATGCTGCGTCGCTGAAACTGATTGCCGAAGCTGCCCAATAACTGAATTGAAGCTGAAACTGAGCTAAATTGTCAAAAATAGCTGAATGTAGTTGAAGAAAGAAATTTGAAATAGTTTAAAGAGAAGAATGATTAAGTTGCCACAGGTGCGATTTGAACTCGGATCTCTTGCATGAGAACCCTCCACTTATTCCACTGAACTAACACTGTGGCTTAACAGTATAGGTGCATGTCATTATAGAAAAGGGAAATTAGGCTCTTCAACGCTGCACTTGCAGTGAATGACACAGAGGACAGGGCTTCTCGGCTCGTTAGCGATTGTAGCAGAAGAACCGTTAGAGTTACAGCAAAAACAAAGACATCCCCTGAAAGCTGACAAAAATACCTACTGTTTTATACAAAAATCATGTGTGTACTCAAACATATAGAGCAACTTTTGGACCATTCTTTCACTTGAAATGAAGCAGTCTGCCCCTCCTTCTGCTGCTCACTGCTAGNTGATGTCATTGCCTGTGAAACTGCCATAGACAGAACCAAAAATAAACCAAAGACCATTTTGTATGCATTCCTTTGTAGTCCCTTCCATACAGCTCACCTGTAAAATGGTAAATGGTAAATGGTCTGTATTTGTATAGCACCTTCTTAGGGTTCTACAACTCCCCAAGGCGCTTCACAACACAATCAGTCA